>JANHFL010007063.1:156611-171894 GCA_032468155.1 Oxyrhabdium leporinum | reverse complement strand
ATTGAAATAATTTAGGACAAGAAAATAAAAATATTAGAGTGCGGGAGGATGAATAAAATAAATAATATAGTATGGATAAAAAAATAATAATACAGGAATAGAATGATATTTTTGATTGTATCTGTTAAGTGTTTGTATCCAGTCTGACACATCGTGCAATGAAAGAATGGCTTTGGGAAAAAAAAAAAACTTATTGGAAAAAAATATGCTGATTAATTATATTTAAAATGCTACCATGGTTAGTTGCAGCATGTGAGTCACTGATGGTACTAAGTCTTGACTGATAGAGACCTTGATCCTTTCTGGTAGCCTTCCTTTCATGAGAGCTTCTCTTGCCCAATCTCTTGCCCAAGATTTCAGCACCCTGCTCTTTCCTTAGCAATGCGCCCTGACAGCTGAGTTCAAGGTGAGTTGGTATGTTTGCGGAGCAAGGACCCCGAAAAATTTCCATCCGGTGGAAACTTGCTGAGGCTACTGGAAACTAGTGCCCTTTCTGGGCACGATATGCAGGCACACAGTGGAAAGTAACGCCCCCGGGTAGCCCTTGCCTGGGCTGTTTGCTCTCAACCCGTCAAAGGGTCACAGCATGTTTGCTTGACTTTGGAATCATTGAGGTTGTAAAAATGTCATTTCACCCCATTTCCCTTCAGGAAAGGCTGGTCTTACCCCAGTGCTAGCTTCCCTACAGATGCAACAGCCTTGCACAGAACAAATCCTACGAATTAAGGCGAATATATACGTGTCCCAGGATAATGTTGCAGGATCCAGGACCAGAACTTTAGTTTTCCAAGCTTTGAGACTTGTGCTGCCTGGAGCCCATTCTCAGGGAATTTCTCTCTCTTTCTCTCCAGACTGTCCCAGTGATTGACTCTGGTTCTGTGACCAACTCAGATTGGATCCTGCAGAACAAATCCTGGGCAGTACTGAGCACCTTCAGCTCTAAGAACCTCTCCTCCTTTATTTGCTGCTTGAAGTTGTCAGGTCATGATAATACTTTATTGACTTGCTGTGAAGCCTTAGCACAGGGGTGTCAAACATAATTTCATCAAGGGCCGCATCAGGGCTGTGGTTGACCTCGGGGGGCCGGGCAGGCATAGCTGACTGGGTGGGTGTGGCCAGCTTGATGCCACTCCTCAAACTGCTGGCATGTTTCTTCTTCGCACTGGGTAAACTGGGCTGAAGCCAGGTTGGCCTGATGTTTCCTCTTTGCATTGGATAGACTGGGCTGAAGCGATGCGGGTCAGCCCCTTAGATTTTCCAGGACGGCCTGCAGGCCGGATCTGACCACATCACTGGCTGGATCCGGCCCGCAGGCCTTGTGTTTGACATCCCTGCCTTAAAAGAATAGTTAATAGATCAGGGTTGAATTGTAGAGTCTGCTAATGTAATGTCTGCAAGCAAACAAGAATGCTCAGAGAGCACCAAAGACTCACATTTACCACCTCTAGACTACGATGCATTCCAATCACATACACACATGCAGTTTTCAAATGAGCTGTTTTATTTGGATAAAAGACCATACAGGTAGTCTTTCAGTTACAGTCACAACTGGGATCAGCATTTCTGCTGCAAGGTGAATGTTAAGTGAGTCACACTTGATTTTTTTAACCTTTTTTGCCTTGTGAAGTGAATTACTGCAGTTGTTAAGTGAGCCATAATGTTGTTAAACAAATCTGGTTTTTAATCTGGTTAACCTGGATCAGATTACTACATCTATGGGTAGCCTAAGAGTCACATTGCTATGGTTCAAATTGTACTGTCCTGTATAAAGAAGTAAATAAATCTAGTCTTTCCAAATCTAACCACTAGATGGCAGCAAAGACATACTTTCTAGCTCTTTTCTGCCATCTAGTGATTATCCAGTTTGTGCAGAAAGATCTGGTGGCTCTAACAACTGATGCAATTATTATTTGTGTCACTTTTCTATGGACGGAAAATTCATGCTTGCTCAGATCATAAGGTGCATACGGATGGTGGCTTTGTAAGGATTAATGAAGGAAAATAGATGCTACTTCAAGATTAGTTGTGGAAATGTGTACAGTAATGGTAACGGCAACTGACTCATATTTATGACCGTTGCTGTGTCCCGCGGTCATGTGATCACCTTTTGTGATCTTCTGACAAGCAAAGTCAGTGGGGAAGCCAGATTCACTTAACAACTGTGTTAGTAACTGAGCAACTGCAATGATTCACTTAATAACTGTGGCAAGAAAGGTCATAAAATGGGACAAAACTCACTTAACAAATGTCTCACTTAACAACATAAACTTTGGGCTCAGTTGTGGTCATAAGTTGAGGACTACTTGTATGTAGGACCTTGGGAGATGGAGGGAAGAGATGTTGCCTAGGGAATAGTCAGATAAAAGACAGCATAGCCCATAACTGCAGAGTGGGTAAAAAAAGAGGCTCAGAAGAGATGCCTCCCCCCTAAGTTCTTGAGCTGTACAAGTGACAGCTGGAGAATTTTACTTTCAGACTTGCAAGACTCTGTTAATGTAACCTTACAACAAAGTAGAATCTGGTCATGTTTCCTGTCTAGTCTATTTGGCAAGACTGACAGAGGTAGCTTAGTCTGCAGAAAGAATGTGGGTGTAGCAAACACTTCAGAAGGGACCCTCCCTAGGTTTTTGGGCTGTAAATGTGATGGGAGAGAAATGTACTTTCAAAATTGTAAACTTCTGTTAATGGAAGCTTCCATTAAAGGGGAATTAGTAGCTCAACTGGGTGTGCTTTCTGTCTGGACTTCTTTGCAAGGCTGACATCAGCTGTCAGCTCTCAAGGTAAACCAGACTGGAAACACAACTACATGAGGTAATTCTACTTTACTGTAAGTCCTCATTAAGAGATTGTTGTAAGTCTGAATGTACAAATTTCCTGCTGCCACTTTTAACCCCTGATCAATTAAAGCAGGTACCTCCTAAGTTTCTTCCTCACTCTTAAGTCCTTATGGGGGCTCTCATTTCTCTTGTTTCCTGGTGGCGTAGTGGTTAGAATGCAGGATTGCAGGCAAACTCTGCTCACAGCCTGGAATTGGATCCTGACTGGTTCAAGGTTGACTCAGCCCTCTGTCCTTCCGAGGTCAGTAAAATGAGGAACCAGATTGTTGGGGGCAATATGCTGACATTGTAAACTGCCCAAGGAGTGCTGTTGCTATTCCTACCCTGTTTCCCAGAAAAATACGACCAGGTCTTATATTAATTTTTACTCCAAAAATGCATTAGGGCTTATTTTCCAGTTATTTTCAGGGAAATACGGTACTAAATGCTTCTGTCAGGCTGAGGATCTTAATTGGGGCTTATTTGGGAGTAGGGCTTATATTACAAGCAAACTGAAAAATCATGCTAGGGCTTATTTTCCAGTTTCAGAATTAAAACAATTTAAAAAAATATATTAGTAAAGAATTTTGAAACAAAAATCTACTGTGGTCACTGGAGATAAACCCAACAGTACAAAGACATCTCAATGGGTCATTTAGCCACCTGATACACATACACACACATACCCTCCTAGGTTCTGCGGTGTCTTCAACTCTTTACAAAATACCAGCAAGGTTGGGTCCATCTGATCTCAGGGAGTATGATGTTCCAGAGGGCAAGTGTGGTGACAGAAAGGACATGCTTCTGAGGTCCCATATGATTTATTCTTTAATTAAAGAGGTCTGGGCTGTGCCTTTTTATTCTGCCTAGAGAAGAATAGAGTAGAGCAGAGTAGAGTAGAGTAGAGTGGAGTGGAGTGGAGTGGAGTGGAGTGGAGCGAAGTAGAATAGCATAGCATAGCATAGCATAACATAGCATAGCATAGCATAGCATAGCATAGCATAGCATAGCATAGCATAGCATAGCATAGCATAACAGAATTGGAAGAGACCTTGGAGGTCTTCACATCAAACCTCCTGCTTAGGCAGGAAACCCTATACCATTTCAGACAAATGGTTGTCCAATGTCTTCTTAAAAATTTCCAGTGTTGGAGCATTCACAACTTCTGGAGGCAAGTTGTTCCAGTGGTTAATTGTTCTCACTGTC
Organism: Oxyrhabdium leporinum; assembly: GCA_032468155.1. Lineage (NCBI taxonomy): Eukaryota > Metazoa > Chordata > Lepidosauria > Squamata > Cyclocoridae > Oxyrhabdium > Oxyrhabdium leporinum. The sequence goes on along the minus strand of JANHFL010007063.1, from coordinate 167,872 downwards.
AGGAAATTTCTCCTTAATTCTAGGTTGCTTCTCTCCTTGATTAGTTTCCATCCATTGCTTCTTGTCCTGCCCTCAGTTGCTTTGGAGAACACTTGACTCCCTCTTCTTTGTGGCAACCCCTGAGATATTGGAACACTGCTATCATATCACTCCTTGTCCTTCTTTTCATTAAATTAGACAAATTACAATTAAACTAGTGGATTGGGTAGAAACCACTTGGGAGAGGAGGGTACTGCCAATAACCCAAATAATGTTGGCAGATATACCTGCAAAGAGTTTGGAATTCCCTAGTAGGGCTGGGGAAGATCTCTAGTTAAAACCCTGTAGAAGTACAACAACTCATTGCGTGGAGCAGTTCCAAGTTCCTTCCCAACCTCTAATGGTCTATGAAAGTCCCTTATGCAACTTTAGCTGCGCAACATGTTAACAGCCTGAATTTCTGTCTCCCAACTATGTCAACGCTTATTGTCAGAAAGTCAGGGAAATTTGGGATGACTGTTCTCAGGTTCTCCCTTCCTCAGCAGAATTGTGCTTTTTTGACAGCCCATCAAAAAACAGTTGGGTGGCTGATTTAAGCTGATTTAAGTAGTGATCACTCTGGAAAGGATGATCTCCTTCAGCAATCTTCTGCATTTCAATCTGAGGTCATGATTGCCAGGGAAAGCAAGGGATCGCCACAGGCTGGCAAGCAGACTTAAATCCTGATGTGCTAGGGTTAAAAAGGGTGCAGATACAAAAATGTACTTGTGCACATTTGAAGATACACACTCTTTGGAGGAGAGCTTATGTTATTTATTTAGAAAGAAGCACAGCAATACAACTCTAAATAATATGAAAAACAAAGGAAAACAGGCTATAAGCAAAAGTAAAAATAAAAAAAAAGAACAAGAAAAGAGAAAAAATAATATAGCCAGGGCATTTGTCTCTAGGTCATATTAAACAAAATGTAAACATTTCCAATTTTTTAAAAAACCTATTGCTGTAAAATATCACAAAATCTGTGCAAAAAGGAAACATATTGTGTCATTTTTTTTATTTGCAAAAAACATTGCCTTTTCCAAAACGGATAGATTACACATGCCTTGAATCTGAGCCTTACTATTCTAACATAATAGCACATTTCCAATTTCTAACAAATGATGCCAGGCCAAAAAGCTGGATTCATTCAGATGACATGTATTTCCATTAAATGCAGTTAAGGGTACCATTGATCTAGTAACTCACGGGTCCTTTCTCATTTCTCTCACGCTTATTTATAAAGTCAGTTTTAGCTGCTTCATTGACATAACTTGATAACAACTTTGCAAGCTGTATGTGACTTTGGTTGTACACCTACAGTAAATCACGGTATGAGATGAGATGCTGCAACTCTTGTAAATACATACCGGTTGCCAAGCATCCAAATTTTGATCATGTGATTATCTATGGGGATGCTGCAGCAGTTGTAACTGGGAGGATTGGTCACAAGTCACTTTTTTGAGTGCAGCTATAACCTCGGATGGTCGCTTAACAAATGTTGTAAATCGAGGACAACCTGTATGTGAGAACTCCATCAACACAATCTCACAAATTGATCAGCAAAGTAATTTGTCTGGCCAGGATAAACTCATGAATCCTGTTGGCTTCCGGGAGGCTAATACAAACAAAGCCATGCATGCAAGAACAGAGAAGTGAGGAAAGGATGGTGCCGAAAGTCATACAGGTGTCCTATGTCACTGCACCAGCATAGTAACGCTCTGCTTACAAACACCCTCCGGGTAGACAGGTGTGACCTTCTCCAAGGCAAAGAGAACAAGTGAGAGACAGGGTGTGCATATTTCCAGTGACCCGTACAGACTGCCATGCAAATAATACGCAATTCTGTGTTCTTAGTCAAGTTTATAGGAGGGGAAGTATAGAAATGACTTCCCTCTTCTTTTACCTAAGGAACTTCTGGGCTTCCTTGGAGGGATAGCCAAAACACCTCTGGTAGGTCACTTAGCTGAACGAGTCCACACTTCACTGGCAATTTTAATCCATGCATGTATTGCGTGGATTAAATAGTGGTTTTCCCAATAAAGGTGTTTTACCTTTCATTCTTTCCCTTAAATTTGGTGTTTTTGAGAAGACTCACTTTGAAAGTTAATTTAAAAAAAAATGTTTAAAGGAGACAGTGTAAATTGAAATGGTATAAATTAGACATGGGGGGAAAATGATATAATTTTGCAGTTTCCTCCAATTCATGAACTGAACGATCATTCAATTTTGTTAGTAGCGAAACTGTTCTTAGAGTCTTTTATAAAATCTATGTCTGCAAGAATGAATGTATTCATGAGAAAGAATTCACAAAGTACACAACACTGGGGAAAACTATATGCAAAGCTAATGCTTGTGAAGGAGAATGTGCATTTTGGGAGAGGCATTTACCAAAATAAAGCAATTTTTTAATGGATTTAAACTCATATATAGTAGTCCTCAACTTACAACAGTTCATTTAGTGACTGTTTGAAATTACAACAGTGCTGAAAAAAGCGACTTATGACTGTTTTTCACACGTATGAATGTTGCAGCATCCCTGTGGTCATGTGATCAAAATTCAGGCGCTTGGCAACTGACTCAAATTTATGACAGTTGCAGTGTCCCAGAGTTATGTGATTCCCTTTTGACAAGCAAAGTCAATGGGGAAGACAGATTCACTTAACAGCTGTGTTACAAACTTAAACACTGTAGTGGTTCACTTAACAATTGTGGCAAAAAAAAGGTCATAAAATGGGGCAAAACTCACAATAACTTAATATCAGAAATTTTGGGCTCAATTATGATCATAATTTAAGGATTACCTGTATTAAATTTGATTACAAATTTCACATATTTGCAAAACTTGGAAATTGAGAAGAACCGAACTGAAGAACTGAAACTTATGAACTCCCCCATTTGTACTATAAAAATAGAAAGCAAAATACTCTGAGTTGCTTATCACCAAACATGGGATCACCAAATATCATCCTTTCTATTAAATAAAGGACTTGGCATTGAGTTAGAAAGTCCTGACATCAGGATTCAGTGTGATCCAAGTTGATGGAAGACAGTTTCTTGTTTGATTTCTGCCCCCCCTCTGTTTGTGAGTATGGACAAGAGAGTCCTTATCTCCACAGACTGATCTTCTACAACAGGGGTGTCAAACTCAAGGCCTGCGGGCTGGATACAGCCTGCAGGGTGCTTAGATCTGGCCCATGGACCCACCCTGGAAACAGCAAAGGACTGGCCCATGGTGCCTCTGCCAGCAAAAACAGAGCTCGGGAGGGCCACATGCAGGCCACCTGGGCTCCATTTTCGACCGTGACGGCCTCCTGCACTGGCAGAGGGCTGCAGGAGGCCGTTGCAGCCGAAAATGGAGCCTTGGTGAGTGATGTTGAGCTTGCCACGCCCCCCCCCCCTGCTCCACTACCCCCTCCTGAGGTCAAACACAACCCTGTTACGGCCCTCAATGAAATCAAGTTTGACACCCCTGTTCTACAAAGTCAATTCTCTCAAAGTTAGGGGACAGTCAATTCACTAATGCCTCCAGTCTAGTCTGGCCAATTCTGTACAATAGACTTAGGGGTGGGTTTTTTTCAGTGTTGCTACTAGCAATACGGAGATAAGATATACTTTTTAATTTCTGCACAGAGCAAAATAAAATGATACACCCAAATCTGTGCTTCTTTAAATTCATGTTGCAGTTTACGGTTCCCAGAAAGTTCTTGCAAAACCTCTGCATGAGGACGAAATAAAAACCTATTGTGTTTGGTGCGACTGTGGTAAAAGACGAGAGGATGTGAAAGTTGTCTATCTGTAAGGAACAGCTTAGAAAATTCATACACACTTTCAAATTTTAGGTAGACTCTTGTTTTCTGGTTACTTGTTGATGCAGAAACAGAGATCATAGCACATAACCTAAGCAATGGAAAAATGAAATGCTCTTTATCTGTTTGCACTGTGAAGGGGGAGAAGCCGAAACTCGAATGTTCATTATCTTGGGTGTGTACAAATACAGTGCCAGGATGTCTCTGAAAGTTATCAGCGTTCAAAATTGTGACTGCCCATATTTATAATTCGATAGTATAATGGGATGTTCTAAATGGATCTCCTCTTAAGTGTTTTGGCAACTGGTAGATTACATACGAAATATATATTGGATAAGATATCATTGCAATAGTTTCTACTGGAACTGGAATGTAATGTAGTAATTATATGAGCACCATTTCTAACCAATAGATGGTGGTATTCCATATTCTTAATGCATAAACCAGGTTCTTATTACTGTCTTGTTTGGAAGAAAGTTTCTGGAAGGATTGCATCCATGCTGAAAGTTATGTTATCCCAATAATTTGGAAGTTTATTCATTTAAGCCATGTTTTCCAGCAAAGCTCCATTTTACTCTTCCAGTTCATCTCTTGGGTCTCTCAAACGTAGGTGACAGATCTCCTAAATAAGTGCCCCAAATAGGCATGTTGATTTGGCTTATCTAAAGCCCCATCTGCTTTTAATTGTTTTAAGTCTGAGTTTTGAGTGGTTGGATTCATGCTTCTTAAATTTGATTTGCTGAATAAACTCTAGTGGGTATTAGTACTGGGAGGTGATCATAGTTTTTTTTTCTTTTTAACTTTGAAATGGACATCCCTAAAAATGGCTAATTTAAGACCATTGTTGGTAGAATGAAAGTCAAGCGAATGACATTGAATTTCATTGTCATCTGTGAATGGCTACTAAGCCTCTGCAAATGTTTACCCAAGACATTTGCTACCTGAAGTGGAACACAAATTGTGACAGTCATATGACTAGCATGACGTTAACATTCATATTGTAGTTAATAGAAATGCTATGCCTATCCACCTAATTCTTCTTAGGTTTTTTTTTTTTTAATCCTTCAAAAAGCAAGACTGAACATTCCCTGCATGCAACAGAATTATTATGGAGTCACAGACTTCATTTGACTCTTGAATCTACCATAGTTTCATGAAATGTGGGTAGGGCATGATGGAAGCTCTTCCATCAGATAAGGAGGCTTATCAAAGTATCTCCAGTCTACTCTTTCTCAAGAGTGTTTTCTTCTTTGACCTGCTGTGCCACTTAAGAGATTTGTGTAGGCAGAAAAACAATTTCCAGTCTAAAAAGAGTACTTCCAAGCAGTGTTTTCTCCTGGGACTTCTTAGAGTTGGATGCATTCTTCTAGACTGCTTCCTTTTTGAATAGACAAGAAGCTCTCCAACTTTGTGAGCTAATCTTGGGGATAAGTGATCCCCAGCTTAGTGAAAATAACAATCAGAAGTTTCTCTCCTTCAGCCTGGACTCATATCTGCAAAGTGGAACTAGTAGTTCAGACCTATTTTAGAAGAATGAAGACAACGGTATTTTGAAAACCAGTCCATAAACACATCTTGCTTGCTAAAGCCTGGATGATTACTAGATGGCCTCAAAAGGATACAGAACACTCTTTTCTGCCATCTCCAGACTGTCTGGATTTTTGCTGCCCCCATATGACAGTTTAACCATAAATCTTAGTAGTTGGGTTTACAATCCAAAATAATCCAGAAGTCCTTTACTGATAGCAGTAGCTTATTCCTGTTCAAATCATTGCAAGTAACAATTGGCTTTTGCTATAGTTGTTATGAGTAGTTAGATGAAAAACAAATAGGTCTTTCAAAAAAACCTAAACACTCTTAATATTGTCAGAAACAGTTGGGCCTCATTCTCAGGACCTAGAGTGAAAATGACAGTGTACAGTTATACCTCAGTATCAATGTTTTTAATGAAATTCAGTTCTGGAACTTCTACCGGACCTTCCTACTTTCATGAGTACTGACTTCTGAGATCTGAAGTTTCCCAAACTTTGAAGACCATTTGAGCTGCTCCCTGAAAAGGAGGGGAAAAGCTTTTGTATCTGCTTCTCGGTAATTTCTTTTTAAGGAATTCCAGCCCATTAAAGCCAATCAGAGAGAAAAATTCTACCGCACCATCTCCAAGACTGTTGTAGATTACATGCCATTTTAGGACCCTGATACTAGATTTCCCACTCTAGAGAGCATTGATTTCAGAGGAAGCAATCTGAATAAATCTACAGGCTTTGTGCAATGTGTGAGCCGCATGATATTGTGATTTTGTTTGGTTTTGGCTTAGTGTGCGGTAGGAACCCAGTCACTGGTATTTCTAATTCATCATGGTGAAATGTGTAAACTCAGCCATTTTAGCTCAGATGGGCACTGGAAGGACTGAGAAATATGGAGCCTGTTTTTCATTATTCTAGCAGCAGCATTCACAAGCTGGTTAAATGGGCCTAATTCATACCAAATACAGCATAACAGAGTTGGAAGGGATTTTGGAGGTCTTTTAAATCCAATCCCCTGCTCAAGCAGGAGACCCTATGATATTCTGGACAAATGGCTGTCCAATCTCTTCTTAAAAACCTCCAGTGGTGGAGCACCCACAACTTCTGTAGGCAAGTCATTCCATTGGTTAATTGTTGTCACCGTCAGGAAATTTCTCTTTAATACTAGTGTTGGAAGAAATATCCATCTGGTTCAGTTCCAAGCCGGGAGAAAGACAAAATGGAGGCTGGAGGCCAATAAGTCTTTCTTAATGGGCACCAAATATCTGCTTGGGGGCAGGGAGCTGGGGCTGAGTTTCTGTCTCCCTTAAGATTTGTATTTCTCTTTTAGGGGAAATATAATATTCTGCCTTTTTAATTTTTTCTCAAAATATTTCATTCTTTTAGGAGGGTGACTTCCCTCACTTCAACACATTACTTCTTGTAGGTTGACCCCCTTTTCTTTGTGCCAGCCCCTTAGATATTGGAAGAATGCTATTGTGTCACCCTTAATCCTTCTTTCTGTTGAACTAGACTAGACACTAGACAAATTCCCACAACTCTTCATTGTACATTTTAGCCTCCGCCAGTCCCCTAATTATATTTGTTGCTCTTCTCTGCACTCTTTCTAGAATCTCTTTATTCTGAACCCCATTCTTATGAATCTGAATAAGGTTAACCTATCTGGACTGCAAAAATTCAAACGGCCATTATATACCTACCAGAGTTAGCTACATGAAGCTCTTTCGTACCATTTCAATCTTGTCAGGTAAGGTATGATAATTCTGCTTTTAAATGCTTGTAGATTTCCAATTCAGGAAATATAAATTTCCCCAAAGACTCCATTCCTCTTCCATCCTGTAAATCTCATAAAGATCAGAGAGTGGCCTAGTTCACACCTTACACTAAGCCACAGTTCGTTGGCGATATTTACACATAATGATCATCCTTGAATCAGAGTTTAAAGACCTCAGTGGCTGGGTTGACAGAACCAACGGAGCCATGGTTTGTATTATCCATTCTTTATTGAATGAACCACAATGGGCTGGCTTCACACAGCATGCTAAACCGCAACCAAATAAACCATGCTGTAATTTAGCCCAATCTGCCAATCTAATATAACTATTACTGGATATACATACAGTACTGTGCAAAACTGTGGTTTTTGTGTCATTGCTTTGGCCCAGTATGAAATTGAACTCCAACAGCAATTCCCAATTAGCATAGCCATATGAGTTTATCTATTTATTACATCACTCATGTACAGCAGTATTCCATCTGATTCCAGGTGGTTCAAAAGAGCTGTAATACGATACCCATCCCCAGGTATTAGCTTGGGGAAGGCTGAGCTAAATGATGACCAAATGACATGGCCATCCTTGGTTCCAAGCCAACTGACGCATGTCATTTCTTCTATTCATATCTTTTAACCTACTCAGACTGGAGAGGAGTGATTCTATGTTCATCAGTGTTTGGTATTGGCTTTGTCAAGGTCAATTGCACTGTGGTAACAGGGGTGGACAACTATAGCAACTTTATGACCTGTGGACTTCAACTCCCAGAATTTCTGCATAGCTGGCTGAAGGATTCTGGGTGTTGAAGCCCGCGGGGCATAAAGTTGCCACAGTTGCCCATCCTTGTGCAATAATAACCACTGAAAGTGCTAGTCAATCTTGTCCTTATTTTCCCTTTTGGACTAACTGATGTATGCGAATCAAAGGCTGATTTTGGGTTGTTTTGTTGACAGCCCACATTCTTGCCATGTGGTCTATGTGAGCCTGGTTATGGAGTGGTGGTGCAAGCAACCATTCCAGCCAGTTGTTTGAATGGCACCTGGCAAAAGCAGCTTTCTGAAGCCTATTTCTCTTGGCAGTTACTCAAACCTGAGGATCAACTAAGATGTCTACTGTTATTTGTTCTCAAGAGACCACTTCTTTGTAATAGATGCAATCTAGTTTCTATAGTTGATTAACTGCCAGTTTGGGGGTCATGCCAAGCCTCTTATATAAGCAGATATCTAAAAGAGAGTTTCTTCTGTCTATTGATACCTCAAGAGGTACATTGTTTCATGCACAGTTTTGGCATTTGCATCCCAAGTGACTTTGTCATTTGAAATGAGGTCAGGGGTGGTAAGAAGTAGAACCACAGGAAGACAACCTTGTCAGGCCATTGACCCTAAAGGAAAATTTCATCCATGTCTGCAGATCAGTTGTCATGAGAGTTGGGGGTGTGCCCATTCAAAACCCATCGCCATGATCTGGTCAGCTACAAACTCCATTTCTAGCTCACACTCCCCCAAATACTCCCTGACACCCCAACCGTATATTTCCAGATGTACTGTTGGTTTGCAGCATCCGACCACTTGTATTTATTTTTTAAATTATGTGGAATACATAGGTATTCTGGGGGGGGGATAGGATGATGATGCAGATTAGTGAATTTGCAGAATTGTAGTTCTGCGTTTAATATTTTGCCCCATAAGAATCGGGGAAAAAGAATCAACCACAAGCAGGGCATGGATAGCAACAGTAAATGACAATGGAAGCATTCATAAATGCACTATCAATATATATGAGCAGGATGTCCACTGCTGATAGCCTTTTCCATTGCCCTGCCCTCCCTCCAGGGGTGTCTGCAGGAGGAACACAAAGATTAAAATGGTGCCACAATCACAGAAAAAAAGGAGGTGGAGTTTTGATTGTAAGGTTGTGGTCACTAGTTTTTTGACACCCCCCCCCTTTGGACACTCATGTCACCCCCCCTTTGGACACTCATGTCACCCCCCCTTTGGACACTCATGACACACACATACCCTTTGGACACTCATGACACACACACACACCCTTTGGACACTCAACTTTCTGCCTGTAAAAATGCTTCTTCTTGTGCTATAAGCTAGTTGGATAGTTGTACAAAATTATGGGTTGTCTCACTTTACTGGATAAATTTGGCTTCCATTGTCAATGAGCGCTTTTTAAAACTAACATTTAGAATACAGTCTTTAGTGCCAGGAACTCTTATTGTTGTCCAGGATGGCAAAATACACATGTTCATTAAAGGCAAGCAGCCATAAATAAATAGAATACCTTCCAACCTGTACCAACTTTCTTCCAACTCCCCCCAAATTTTCTTTGAAAAAAGATAGTTCTTTCTATATTCTTCACCCGGTGCTTTTAAACATCTTTTCAACTTCTTTAGGTGGCCTTTTCTGAGTGTCTATCATTGTTGTAATTTTAAGGATGCTGGTGCTATTGTCATTTTTTTGTTACGTAGCTTTGCAGATTCCTGCATATCTACCCTCTTTCCAAGACTGGAAAAAAAGTTTCCTGGGAACAGTTCCCTTATAATTTTTGCCTTTGAGATTCCTTTAGAGACTTGGGCAGCCAAGGAGATTGCTGGAGAGATAACTGTGGAATAAAAATTAGGATCTACTCTTGGCTATTCTACGAGTAAGGGAAATAAATACCAGAGCTCGTGAGAATTTTACCCATATTTTTTCTGCACTAAAAAACATGGGAACCAATTTCTTTGCCATCAAAAAAAGAATGAGAATGGTGTCCCAAAATGCAGACGCAAGCTCTGGCATTATATCCACCTTCCCCCTCCCCCCCCGTCCACCCTATGCAAACTCCAAATGGCCAGCTGGCAAACATTTCAGGAGGAATAATAGAGAACATTTGAGACCACAGACTTGAATCAAGCTCGGAGCCAGAAAAAAAGCCTTCGTGTATTAATGATGGTTTCCACAAAGACTTGTCTAAGGCAAAGGGTCTCTCGTCTCTGCCAGGTTCCTGTCAAGTCTAATGAACCCTGTGCAACACTTAATTAGCCACAAAGGGCAAGTAGGAAATGAGTAGTCCACAAAACAACCCAGGCATCCTTAAAAAGACACAAGCATAGCAGGAAATGACTGGACAAACCTGATAGGTAACTTACTTGGATGAGCAAACACTGCATTTGTTTAACCCTTGACAAGCCTGAGAATTGCTCTGAAGAAGATCTGATTCTCCTCCCTAAAAACTGATCCCTCAAAAGAGCACACACACCTATTCCAAAGCTTATTCTGATATCCGCAATGCAATCACAGACTAGTAATGAGGTTAACCGCTCAAGGGATTAGCTTACAGAGCGTGTATGCCCCAGGTAGAACTATACTGGCCTAGCCAGATCCTGACCACAATCCTTTTCTTCCAACAATGATGGTGGGGAGAGCAACAGGAAGTATATGATTACATTAATAAACAGTGTAATGGGGAAGTTAAGGTGTTGGGCTGGGACTGGATAGATCTGGGTTCAAGTCTCCTCTCAGTCACGGAAACTCACTGGTTGGGTGGCTTTGGGTCAGTCACTCTCTCAGCCCAATCTACCTTACAGGACTGTAGTTGTGGGAATAAAATGTAAGGTGATCTCCACATAAGCTACTTTGAGGTTTTGGAGGGCACTAAATCATCTCACACTCGGAATTGGTGTGTTCTGGCAGGTAAAAAGAGTGATGTCCCAGCTGGGTCAAGTTGGAGCCCCAGATGTTTGTAGCTGTCTCGGAAAGGGCATTCCTCCAAACCCTTGTTTGCCATGGAAATGCCACCGCAGATGACTGTGGCTTGTTCCAAGTCAGGGGCCCCCAGCTGGAGTCTGACCAACTTTCTGGAGCTTTAACTAAGATCCCCAATCATTGGTTGTGCTGGCTATCAATCATGAGAGTTGGGGGTCCTAAACATCTGCAAAGCAGCTGGCTTCAAAAGGGAGAAGGGTCCTTAATTCCATTTGGCCCAGACCTTCCTGCAGGGTCTACTCAAAAGTGAGTCCTCCTGTTTTCCTGGAAATTCTCCCTTCCCATTGTAAATTTAGAATATGGTTAGAGTGGTTAGAGTGCAGTACTGCAGGCCACTTCTGCTGACTATCGGCTGCCTGCAATTTGGCAGTTCAAATCCCACCA
>JANHFL010007063.1:140274-153551 GCA_032468155.1 Oxyrhabdium leporinum | reverse complement strand
AATGATTAGTAACCATTAGTAAATATCTGTAATAGAATGTTCTCTAAATGCTAATAAATTGTTAAAAATGGTAGATAATATTTACTAATAAATTATCAATATTGAATCAAATAATGTAAATATTATCTCAATAATAATACCAAAAAGAATATTGAGAACATTAAATGATCCACAGCCAAAGGAGCAAGCAGGGTTCAGAAGTGGCTACAGCACAATGGATCACATCCAGATTGTTCTGCAAGTCATTGAAAGGCATATTGAAAGTCATTGCCTCTCTGCATGGCTTTCATTAACTATAAAAAGGCATTTGACTCAGTATTCCAGCAAGCAATAATTAAGGCATTGCTTAATCAAGGCATACAGTGCTTACATAAACTTACTACACTCAATATACGAAAAAACAATGGCGACAATTTGCCATATTGATGTTAAAGTGGAAATCAACCTAGGCATATGACAAGGCAATATAATATCACCTATCCTTTTCTCAGCCTGACTTGAAGTATTTTGCAAACTAGACTGGGCAAAAAATGGAATAAAAATCAATGTCACCTATTTAAGTCATTTAAGATTTGCAGATGATGTTATTCTTTTATCACAAGACCAAGAAGAGCTACAAATACACAAACAAGAGCTGCACAAAGCAGGAGAACAATTTGGCTTAAAAATAAATCTGAAAAAGAGCCAGGTTATGTTAAATAAATTCACCAAACAAAGAAAAAAATATATCTGGAGAAGAACTAGATGTAGTAGACCATTATCTATACCTTGGCCAATGGATCTCAATGGAAGGTGATAGAATAAGGAAAATTGAATGGGTGTTAATTGCGGTTGACAGGCATTTGGCAAGCTAAGCATAATTTTCAAGAAGAACCTTCACTTATACTAAAGACAAAAATTTTCAATCAGTTTGTGCTATCTGCTCTAACATATGGTGGTGAAACATGGATATTGACCTCTCAATCGAGACAAAAGCTATGAGTGGCTCAAAGAGCCATGGAAAGATACATGCTTGGCATTAAAAGACAAGATAAAAAGACCTGCACATGGATTAGAGAACAAACAAAAGTATACAATATCAAGAGAGTAAAAGAACTGAGATGGAAATGGGATGGTCACACAGCAAGAAGAAGTGATTGCAAGTGGACCAAGGCAGTTATAGAATGGATCCCATTTGCTAAAAATCATCCATGAAAGAGACCTAAGAGATCAGCAATTATTATGGGCCTAATTGGCAAAATAAAACTCAGGGCCGTATTGGTTGGAAACATGCGAAAGAGGCCTTCATCCTGGAGTGGATAGACAATGACTAAAATAATGATTGTGATGATCTCAGCAACTGATACTGGAATGTTATGTGTGCATTAATGAGAAATGAAAAGAGAACATAGGCAACTAGGTTCTCCATTATGATTTTTTAATTTTTTTTGAAAACTAGTTTGCAATATTTACTGCTGTATTTCATGAAAAAAAAATACAATTTATCTGATCGTATATATTTTTTTAAAAAGATTCCCAAATCACGTTAAAACCTTACTCAGTAATGAAGAAAATGCTTGCTTTACCATTAAAAAAAAAGTCTCTCCCACAGTAATTAAATAGGGAATGAGTTGCTAAAGTCAGGAATAAGCAAACAGCTGTAGAATTTTTTTTTCTGCAAGGCATGGATGCTTTTGAAGTTTAATATAAAAATTAGGTTTTTCTTGTAAAGGCTATTTGATACATTTAATATTTTTAAAACATATCTGTCTCTGCAATTCATTGTCCAATTACCAATTCCGTATGCCTCATCTCCATCTCATTTTTTTTTTGCTTCTACCTGTTTCCTTCACCCTTTATTTTTTTATCTTTCTGTTTTGCTGCTTCTGCTGAAATATATCAGAATATTTATGTATTTATTAATGAAATATATAAGCCTCTCAACTCATAGTGATTCTGGGCAATATGTAAGATTAAAGCAATGCCATCCAATACAAACAACAGAAAGCAATAATCCAGAAATTAAAACATCAACAGAACACACTTCCTAATCTGGGATCTGGGCTAAGGCCAATTTAAATAATGGCAAAGTCAAGACAACTCCAGCTTAGAACAACTCCAACTTCTAGAACTATGTAATTGAAGAAGCCAGTTACCATGAACAGAGAAGGCAATACCCATCAGATCCCTGAGATGGCACTGTTTTAGGGATAGCATGGCATACCTGCTCTATCAGATCTTACAGAATGTGCAGAAATTCATAGAAGTGGGCCATGAAAGAAATATGTGGAAACTGCTGCAAAAAACAAAGGCGAACTTTAAGCTTAGGAAATAAAGAACATGTGAGAAAGAAGCTGAAGCTGACTCCATCCTTATGCCCCATCCTTGGGATATAACAAGAGAACAAAAATACACAATTAGCTCCTTAAGTTGGGTTTCACTGCATTAATTAGGGATTGAAATGAATAGAAATATTTTTGGTTCTTAGAAAAAAACGTTAAACTCAAGTAGAAATGTGCATGTGCAACATTAATATCTTCAGGAACACATGTAGAAAGATTTAAGTGTTAAAATTTGAGTGCTAAAACAAGGCACTTTTCTTGAAAACCTTTATTGGAAAGGAATATTCATTTGGTATAATGTGAACCATATTCTTGTAGGTAGTGAATGTAAATACTGGTATGTCATTTAAATTTTCAAGTAGTTGAAATTAAATATATTATAAAGTTAATATCTCTTCATTAAGTGTACTAGTCAGTCAGAAATAACAAATATAGAGACTGATTAATGATAATGTATTCTTGTAAGAAAAGCAGGAAAGTGAATGAAATATGAATTGATGGCCTAATCTTCATTTGAATGCTACTGCTATTCTTTCTTTCCTCTAAGACTGAAATGTTAAATGCCAAAAGTCAAATATCACTCTATTAACATCATAATTTTTGTAGTGTGCCACTTTTATGAATTTCTAGAGAACTGCAGTAATACAAGTCAGTGGCATTGTATTGATAATTTTCACATTATATATGGGATAATCATAACAGGACCTGCATGGCAAGCTTTGATGAGTTACTTTTATAAAGCATTTTGGGGTAGGATACATATTTATATATAGAACAATTTACCTCTTGACATTCAGACTCTCAACCTCCTTACATAACTCTAGCATTGGGGTACTACTAAAAGTTACTCTAGCCAATGATAGTGCTTAAGATGTTTGTGTAATTTGTGGTTGTTGTTTTTTTCTATTTCTGTTTTAATCCAATGTATATTGGTTTACTGTGAGTTATTTAAAGGAATTAGGAATTGAACAGCATAGAAACTGAAGTAAGTAAACAATAATAAAGCTAGCTGAAGAAAGACTTGCTTCATACTGGATGCTGCTATATTAGAGCAAGCAATTTTATGTGACAGCTATGTATAGCTGAAGGATTTGGTAGGAGTATAATGCAAACAGATGGCTTGCTTTTCATGCATTTATCAATGTCACTCTTTGATGGATGAGAATGCCATTCTATTATTGTCCATGTAATGACAAAGATTCAGATAAGAGAAAGATCTCCTTGTCTGGGTTTGATTCTGTTGTCTGGCTGTTTATAGCAAGATGGATATCTCTTGGTCCCTGAAAAATGAGGATCTTTATATAGAAATATATCTTTATTGTAGAATATTATTTGGGCAGTAGTGTTTTTAATTCTTTCACTATAGCATACATACCAGAAAACATTAAAAAAACCAAAAAAACACCTTTCATACCCTGGATCTGCAGATTTAATTTATGTTATTAGGCAAACAATTTTAAGAGCTCCACATTTTAAGAACAGAAGTGATCCTGAGTGAGTCAACTCGTGCTGGCTGTATCTGAAATTGTCTTCTAAATAGAAGATTGATGAAAGATTGTTGATTCTCTAACCTTAGCCATGATTAATTTGGAAAAAAGTGTTCCTTTTTAGCAATGTTGTATATAAACAAAATTGTACCAATAACATTAAAAAACCCAAACAAACAGATTTTTTTCTCTCATCAAAGCCTGAATGTAGGACCACATAAGAAGTAAATTATCTATGTATCATGAAACAAACTATCTAAGTAACTTTGAGTTCCATGATGGAATGCAAATATAAGAAATAACTTAGTGTTTCCTACTCCTGCAGCTAATAACAAGCCTCTATTGTTATCATAATCACTTAATTTAAAAGCATGTTATATCTGTTCGTTCTGAATATAATATGAAAGGACAGAAAGGGTATTTTTTTATTACATGTCAGACTAAGGTTTTGGTAATAATGTCTTGAAAAAATGTCTTGACATTTAAACCAGCATAACATCTCAATAAAAGGTATGATATTTTCCATCTAAATGATATCCTAGAACAAACTTAAACTGTGTGGAAACTTGATTAATGACCTTTATTGTAACTTCATTTTTTGAGAAAAAAACCCCATAACTCACATTCTATAACTTTTTATTGCGTGATGAATCTTTTCAGTTCCTATTCCTATTAAGAAAACAATTTTCAAACTTCAGTGCAGTCTTCCCCAATGTGGAACATTGATCGTCCCTTGACGCTGCAATTCCAAACACTTTCACGAGTTGGAAACTTTGGAGTTCTATTTCTGCAAAAGGCTGACTCTGTGTAATGATTTCATTGCATTAAAACAAGTGAATAGAATAGAATAGAATAGAATAGAATAGAATAGAATAGAACAGAATTCTTTATTGGCCAAGTATGATTGGACACGCAAGAAATTTGTCTTCGGTGTATATGCTCTCAGTGTACATAAAGAAAAAATAAAATACACTCATCAATAATCATAAGATACAACACTTAGTGATAGTCATAGGTTACTAATAAGCAATCAAATCATACTAGGAAACAAAACAATATAAATTGTAAAGATATAAGCAACACGGTTATAGTCATAAGTGGGAAGAGATAGGTACTAGGAAGGATGAGAAGAGTAATAGTAATACAGTAATACTAATAATAACAGTTCAGGTTTAAAATCTACATGTTTCCTTATTACATAGATGGCCAGCAGTCTTGTGCCTTTTATCCTTTTGCAGATGGATATTTCAGTGTCAGTGTCCCCACCTCTGGCTTCTTATGCACATCCTGGGAATAGTTTAAATATAACCCACTGCAGTCCTTCTTCCCAACCTTGGTAACCATGCTGGCTGGGGAATACTGGGAGATGAAAGTCCACATATCTTAAAGTTGCCAAGGCTGAGAAATATTACACTACAAGATCCTCCATTTATATAAGACCAGTAATCTTTGGGTTACTGGAGGGCCTATTTAATTTTTTTTTTAGGCTTTAGAGTATGTACTGTATCTGAAGCACTGATGGACGGCACCGATGGAGTGGATGATTTGTTCATGTCATTTGTATCAATGGAACCAGGAATTGGTGATATTCTACACCTGGTTTAGAGAATTATTTAATTTAAAATATTTGCACCCTGCTTTTCTACTTAAGAACAGAGCAGGTTTTAAAATGCAGTATTCAAAGCAACACATAAGCCTTTTTTAAGATTTATATTACTGTCTTTACAGCTTCCAGATCTGATAGTAGAGTAAAAGGAACCAGTTTGGGAGTTTACAAGAGAAATCATAAAATATTATTTTAAGAAGTATAACACTTCTACTATGTAATCTGTTTTTTTTAATAAAAAAATACAACATAGATCTGTGAAGCATACTTGAAATTTTCATACCCCAGGAGTCGTTATTTAGATTTGCCTTGCTACGTGTAAATAATATTTGACTTAGCAGTAAGAAGATGAAGAATTGGCTTATTTTGGGTTTGCTGGTCCAATTCAGTGTTACAAGATCATTGTAAGCTGATATTTTCCTATCCACTTTCCTCTCCCAAAGTCTGGAAATTAACTCCCATGCATTGGTTAAACAATGTAAGGCAATCTGCAGGAGAATCAAAAAAGTTACGATGGTCACCTCAACCTGTAGATCAAACTCCCATCCACTTTAAGGTGTGTCCCATATAAAAATAGGCAGGGCTTTGATAGCATCTTGACCCATAAATGCTGCTGCTGACGTATGTGGAAAACCTACAGTCTCCATACAGATGTGAGATTACCTTCTACTCTGAAACCAAGCCAGCTCCTACTGTACATTTCTCTGTCTGGGACACATTCTCCCCATCTAGTTCTACCTTATGCAGTGATGCAACCCCAAATCCCTCTAGTCCATCCTCAGAACTCACCAGAAGACTTGTTCTGTGAGTCAATCTACGTGCCTTATCATGTCCAGAATCCCACCTATTCCCCCCTTTTCCTCCAAGAGCCAACCTGTCCAGACTGTGATGAGAATACTATTCTGCCTGGACCAGATGATTGGGAAGCTTCCCATTTATGGTTTCTGAGATGTCTCCCTACACTTTCAAGACTGACTGGACATTTTCAGTGTCTTTATCTCTTCTCTTCTGTGTGGAGATGCAGAGAGGGGATGGGCAGAAAAAGCATACAGCTGTTCTTTGCTCTGATTGCATAAGTAGAATAAATAAATAACAGAGTAACAGAGTTGGAAGGCACCTTGGAGGTCTCCTAGTCCAACCCCCTGCTCAGATAGGAGACCCCCATACCATTTCAATTATTTCTGGCCACTAGGGAAATGCTATCTGGATCCAGCCAGTATGTTTGGAGACCAACTTTTTGCTGTTTGTCAGATCAGAAGTGATAAGGCCCTTATCTTGGTCTCCTAACTGTGAGGTGGCCTCCCTCAGAGAAAGAGACAGGGAAGTCCAAGTGGAAGATGAATCGGAGATGGGTGGAGAGGGTAAAGTTTTGCAACCCCATGGAATTGAGGAATGGAGGCCTGAAGAATCTGCTGACTCAGCTCTTCTTGTCCTGGGTTTTCTTTGCTTGCATTTCATAGGTCTGTCTGCCTGTGGAGCCTTCAAGAAAAAGTGGCAGTCCTCCTATTCAGCCAGTCCATATACAAAGGCTGGGAACTCATTAGTGGATTTGCCATGCCTTAAAAGTCCCAGCTTGCAGGTTGGGCCCCAGCCTCTATAAAAAAAGAAATCTCAGTTTTCGTTTGGAAAAATGAAGTTCAGAAATTGTTCCAACCCGAACCAAGGCAAATGCGTACAAATGAACGCTTCCATTCCCACCCCACCCTATGCCGTGATCTATTCATTCTTGTTTGTTTCATTCTAGGGTGGAGGCCTACTGACAGACTCATTCCCAGCAGGTGTCACTGTGGGTTGTGTTAAACAGCTCACACAGAGGCATTTGGTGTTGTTCCACCAGGCTATGTCATTTGCCTACTTTTTTTAATGACAGCCTGCCCGGCTCCAACCCCTTTCATCTTGGGATTGTAAAGCGTGTTACAAGGTCTCATTAAGTCTCTACACCCCATGTGAGGTAGGTGTTAAGTATTATTAATTGCATTGTATGCAGAGCAAAACTGAAGCATGAAGCCGTCAAACAACTTGCCTCTAGTTACTGAGGAAGTCTGTGACAAAGCCATTACAAGAATCCAAGCAATGGATCACCACTCCTTTTTAGCCTTTACCATTCCAAAAACTACCGGCACATCAAAGCAACACTCTAGTTATCTTTGGGGATGCACTGTTGTTTGCTTAAGCCTCTTCTTCTTCTGTCTAGCGTGCTACACCAGCTTAGCTCGCCATCCAACTTTCTACAGCAGAAGTCGGCATCTGATACAAGCCTAGAGCAAGGTTTCTCAACCTTAGAAACTTTAAGATATATGGACTTCAACTCCCAGAATTCTCTAGCCAGCCATTCCAGGAACAGAAGTCCATACATCTTTGAAACTCCTAAGGTGGAGAAACATTGGCCTAGAGTTTGGATGTTCTGCTTGTACATTGTTCTTTCTAGGGTGCAATGCATCTGGAATTCTAGCCTAGTTGAAGGGTTCAAATTTAGTGACTAGCTTCCTGATGAACAAAATGCTTAAGCAGAATCAGAGGTTTAGTATCACCCATGACATTAAGTCAAAATGGGGCTTGCTTATCTGTGTCTCAGCATGGCATACAGATGAAGGAAACTAGTTAAGCAAGTTAGTTAAACAAGTGAGGGCAATGTGTGACTTAAACTTTGATTTGACACACTGCTAAACCAGGATTTTAATCTCTGGTTTGTTGAATAACCCATCATGGTCTGACTTGAATATACTAGGAAGCTGTAACTGGATGTGCTCGTGCTAATCCCAAATTACACAGATCACATTATGGTTCAGCATAATGTTTGAATCCAGTTACTCAGATCAGATCTTTATTATAGTCATAGACCAGCATAGGGAGAATGGGGGTACAGTCAATATATCCAATTGTTGGTTGCATTCTGACCTAGCATTGGTTTTTCGTTACAAGCACTGGTTTGTCTCATCTTCTGGTGTTGACATGTATTTCCATGTTTGCTTTCAATGAACCAGTTTCAGTTAAATGCTATCTTTGAAACTTGAAACTCATTAAGTTTAACCACAGCTAATAGAAACAATATCCTTTTGTAAGCCACAGCAAGGAGTTGCTTTGCTTCATTAAGACTACAGCTAAACTGCCACATTTTTGGTGAGGTGATATTTAAAAAAAACAACAACAGTGGACATTTCCAATCTCTTTTGTGTGGCCACATTAAAAGACAAAATGGAAGAAAAAAATGGGCTGCATCAGGCAATGACTCTGTGTCATGCAGCATTTTGGTCTCACCCTTCTGAGAAGTTAGAAAAGAACGTTAACCTGTACAAACCTGCCAAGATATTTGGCATTCAGGAGACAGCTACAAAAGTTGTTAGTGCTAGACCACCATTGCAATTATTAAGCAGAGAGCACCATGTTTTCCCTCAAATGATGCCTTTTAAGCATTTCTCTTTGCCAACAATCCCTACATCTTCTCTAGTGAGTTTCATAGTTTAGTTAAGCACTGTGTGAATAAGTACTTCTTGTTGCCTCTTGATGCAGTCAGAATCCTGGGATAACTGGTTAACAGCATTTTAAGAAGGAGGGTGAGAAGGAAAGAGATCCTTTATTTCTGTCACTTTTTTCCACAGAATGCATTGTGTTTTTGTTTTGTTTTGTTTTATATGATATTTTATATTTATTTTATTATTTAATTTAATAAATGTATTTATTTTATTTTATTTATTTGCCACCCATCTCGCTGTGGAGCTACTCTGGGTGGCTCAGAACAATAACACAGGGGGAAATGATAAAAAAAATGTAAAAATGACAATAGTAAAGGAATGATATAATAAAAATAAAAAGGGAAACTTTTATTTCACTTAGCGTCATCTTTTACATCACAGACATGATCTGATGTAACTGAGGGTTTCTTATGTATTAAAAAGTCTAGTTTATTGTTCCATTCAAATTTAGTCATTAGATAAATGCATAATTGTTAACAATTAGCCAAATTGTTGATGGCCTCAATGAATTTAAAGATAAATTAAAA
Source organism: Oxyrhabdium leporinum (assembly GCA_032468155.1). NCBI lineage: Eukaryota > Metazoa > Chordata > Lepidosauria > Squamata > Cyclocoridae > Oxyrhabdium > Oxyrhabdium leporinum. Next base: position 144,137 of record JANHFL010007063.1, on the reverse strand, counting down.
TTCCATTCTGTTTCAGTGACAACAGAGCCTCCAATATCTTCATTTGAACTTAAAAAAACAGCAATGTTGAATTGCAAATGGCATTTATTTATTTACTGAATGGTGAACAAATTTTCTGTGGTCATCAGCTCCAAGGGAATGACTGCAAAGCAAACTTCACCCACAATATGAAAGAACACAAAAGGAAACCAACAAAGGTGTCAGAAGCAAAATAAAACAATTGTTTTGGGGAAAAAACATTAAGAAAGAGCCTCAAATTCGGTGGAAGCCAGAAACAATTTTATCTGGTGTTTAAATATAACAAAGACATCATCAGGTGAATGTGTCTTGGGAGAAAATTCCAGAATTTGGATAACAAAATAGAAGAAGCCTCTATTTCAGATTTGACCTTTTTTCCTTTTATATAAATATTAGAGCTTAGTCTTGGCATCTGATCCAAACTATAGTGACATGGCATATTTGAAATGGGATTGGGAATTATGAGAAAGATAATTCCCACCCAACCCATATAAGTCTATAATCATAGGGGATGTATGTCACAATATTACATTTATCGTAACTTCATTGTCCAGATAACACCAGTTATGGAATTGATGTCAGTTGCATGACTGACATCATGACTTGATATCAATTCTTCCTTTCTGAAGAAACCCATGGAATATATCAACTCTGTCAATTAATTCTACTGCTGTTCACAACCATGTTCAATCAACCCTGTGTTTGAAAGAATATAGAACAGAGAATCATGGGGCTGGAAGGGATCTTGGAGATCTTCTAGTGCAGGGGTGTCAAACTCAAGGCCCACGGGCTGGATTCAACCTGCGGGGTGCTTAGATCTGGCCACAGGGCCACCTTAGAACTAGTGAAGGACCGGCACATGGTGCCTCTGTCAGCAAAAAGGGAGCTCAGGAGGGCCACGTGTGGCCCTCCCAGGCTCCGTGTTTGGCTGCAACAGTCTCCTGCAGCCCTCTGCCAGCGAAAATGGAGCTTTGGGAGCAGAGGGCTGCAGGAAGCCACCATGGCTGAAAACAGAGCCTGGGTGGGGAAGTGTGGGGCCTCCCCAAGCTCCATGTTCTCTGGCAGAGGGCTGCAGGAGGCCATCGCGGCTGAAAACAGAGCCTCGACAAGTGATGTTGAGCTCACCATGCCCCCTGGCCATGCCCCCCTGCCCGCCCCCCCAAGGTTAAACACAACCCTGATGTGGCCCTCAATGCTCTAGTCTAACCCTCTGCTCAAGGCAAGAGACCTTATACCATCCCGATCAAATGGCTTTCCAGTCTAATTTTGAAAACCTCCAGTGACGGAGCATCCACAACTCTGGGAGGCAAGCAGTTCCATTGATTAATTGTTCACACTGTCAGAGAAAGTCTCCTTAGTTCTAGATTGTATCTCTCTTTAACAAGCTTGAAATCCATCACTTTTTGTCCTGCCCTCTGGTGCTTTAGAGAATAAGTCAACCTCCTCTTCTCTGGGACAGCGCCTCAAGTACTGGAAGACAGTTATCCTTTTGATTACTTCAAATCAGTGTTTTTGAGGGGATAAAAAAAACCCCTTGGTTTCAAAAAATTGCTCAGTTCACTTGCAAACATATAGTTCCTCACAACAGCTGATTTTAGGTGGGAAGGCAGAATAGCAGTCTTTATCATTAAACCACTATCATACCACATTCCAGATAAGGTTAAAACGGGGTGGATGGTTTGTGGGTCAGTGTATTGTGGGAAACGAAGCCACTGTTTTTGTATGTATTTGAATCAGACCATTATCCTATGCCATAATATGATTTATTTGTTGGAGGACTAAAGTGTCATGTGAATTCAACCACTGTATTTTGTTAAGAGGGCTGGGTTTTGCATGCTATGCGAACACCCTGTTTTCAATCAATCAATAAAATACTATTTAGACGTGTTTACTGCAATTCCAAGAAGCATATATGCTGCCCAGGTCAGACAATTTCAAAGATCAGCTTTGCAAAAGCTAAAGTCTGGTACATTTTAAACCCTAGAATCTGGTATTCATTTTAAACCCTAGTAGAGAGTGAATGGTCCTTGATCACAGCTTAGCAAGATATTTTAGGCCCTGGTGGGAGCTACATTTTCAGCACTGCTGGACACGACATTCCTTAAGAGTTCATTGTCCAAAATTAGAAACGGAATTTCAAATAGGTTCTTTGAGGACAGGACGACCTTAGATAGAATGGCAGGTGGTATTTCCTGGCTCCACACTCTGTTCCCAGCATTGCCTTTTTGTAGTTCTTGTCCTGTTCACTCAGCAAAGTTTCCTATTTGATCTTGGATATAAATGCTAACTTCTCTCCCCTCCCCGGTGCCAGCAAATACAGGCAGCAGAATTACATTGCAGTATAAGATGCTATTATTTTATTGTGCCAATAATGAACACTATAGAGAGCGTAGACACCATTTTTGGTCATCCACATTTTAAAATCCCTGTAGGAGGAGATGTAGATTACTGGGAATAAAAATGTCTTTTCTTGCAGGGTTTTTAAAAAAAAATATGTTTAGGTATTTAACAGCGTGTATTTAACACACTGGTTCTGTAGAACAGAATTAGCTCTGCTCATTTCTTGGCACCTCCCTTTAAAAAAAAAAGGAGCAGGAAGCAGGATCCTCAGTTTCATTCCTAGAGAGTTGCCACTGAACAAAATGAATGATTTACGGACAGAAGGACGGGGATGCAGATCAAGCAAATGTCAAAATGACCACCAAATGTTGTCAGAATGACCATCAGGATTGGGTGGTGGTTCCCTACTATTCTGAGACAAAAAAAGACATGGAAACAATAATATAAGCCCTAGAAATAGGCATCAGATGTCCAAGGAAATAAATAATCACTCCCTACTTTCTCAAAGGGAGAACGTTGAATCAATGTACACCCGTGCACAAAATGCCTTTGCCCTCTCTGAAGCAACGGTGTCTGGATTGTGCCCTCTTTGCGCCCATTCAGTAATATTCAGTGCAGCACTAGCCCGAGAGAGGGAGAGAGATTGAGGGAGAGAGAAAAAGAGAGAGAAGAATCAGAGAGAGAGAGAAAGAAAGAGAAATGAGAGAGATATTTGCAATATTTTAAACAAAACTCCAAAATATCATCTGTGGTTATCTAACTTGAGTGCTCCCAGGTGCTTGGTGTAGATAGAAAATTTTATAGCTCCCTCTTTCACACAACTTTTATACTTAACTCAGACCTACGTGGGTAGCCTTTTCTGACCATCCTATGGACAGACACTTCAGAAAACAAAGGCCAATCAGAGAAGATAGTCTTACCTCCACAAAGAAACAGGTGAATGAAGCTCAAACGATGCACCTTCCTGGGTAAACAATAACAACACGTGGACTCAAACCAATCCTGTCCATCCTGTCATCTCCAGAATCAAGCTGTTCGCATTCCAGTCAAAGCTTGCTCAAAGCTGCTGATCATACAGGAAGAATCCACATTCATTTGCCTTCGAGGTACTGCCATCCTCGGATACACCAAAACATCTGCTGGGAATGATCTGAGGTTTCTGGACTGTGCCAGGTGCTCAGAAAGGAAGTTCTAGGCTTAAAAGGGTTGGGGAGGTGGTAAGGCTGTTGCAAGCTATTTTAACAGCTTGAAAGGCTCAAAATAGAGCAGGCACAATTGTAACTGGCATTAATGCAGTGAGGATTACCATTCTAACATTATATTTGGTGTTATATTGGTGTTTGCATCTTTCTTGTTGAAACAGGTGGTTTTAAGATACTCCTTTAGAGATGTCCTATAGCAGGGGTGTGAAACTCAAGGCCTGCAAGTCAGTTCCAGCCCACAGGGTGTTTAGATCTGGCCCGCAGGGCCGCCCTGGAAACAGCAAAGGACTGGCCTGCAGTGCC
>JANHFL010007063.1:104552-129495 GCA_032468155.1 Oxyrhabdium leporinum | reverse complement strand
AGGATGCCAAATTCAAGGTTATATTAGGAAGCAGCGGTTTTGACAGTAATGAGTGATTGACTTACCCAAACCAAAGACTGATCTACATGGACAAGCCAAGTGGTCTAGCTGAGCCTCAGAAGGACTGGTTCACACAACATACTAAACCAGGGGTCTCCAACCTTGGCAACTTTAAGACTTGCAAAGCTGGCTGAGGAATTCTGGGAGTTGAAGTCCACAAGTCTTAAAGTTGCCAAGGCTGGAGACCCGTGTACTAAACTATATGATGAGCTAGGTAGAAGAAAGCAAATGTCTTTTTTTTTTTTTGCCAAGGGCTACTGAGGCCTGATGTGATAAAATCATAGCAGGAAGTAATATTTTCAGACAGTTCTTGGCTTTTCAGATCTTTGCAGATTGTAATGCTTGTACTTTGTGTTTTTGGAGGGACCTAAAACCAGGGAAAATCATGCAAAGGCAAATTGGCAGTTTTGCCACCAAATCTTGGCAGTCTGGTGTGAGAATGCTCTAGAAACTTTACAAATGAGGCTGGGACTGCATGTTGTCCAGCTTTTGAGTATTTTTCTGAAACATGGACTTGGAGCTTTCAGGTTGTCAAGACCTACTAGCTGGGGAATTTCAAGCACTTAATGTTGACAGTTCAACAAACAACAACAGTTCAACAGGAGTTCAACAACTCTGTTCAGAGCAGCAGGCTGGTTGCCACATGCCATTGAATCCAAGGAAAAGCTACTCGTGTAAAAGTAGAGCTGAACAATAAGGGTCTTGGCAAAAGCATTACAAAAATAGAAGCACCACAGGGAAGTCAAAGGATAAGGGGAAAATGTGCCATGCCATTGCCAACTAAGTTGAGTTCATGCCAATGTAGCACATTCAACAATAATTCTGAAAGAATGAAAGTAAAGAGATACTGTATGAAAGAGCAATGGCTCTTTTCAGAAAAGTCCGGTGTATATGCATATTTTTATGCATTACCCAAAATTCACAATGTTTGGTTTGACAAAGCATGCTGTATGAAACCAGTCCTTGTGGAGTTACTAACCACTACTTTTGGCTTCAAAAGTTGTGTGAACTCTGCCAGTTGTGATTTGATAATCACCCAACAACCTATACCTTAGTGTTATGTGTTATACAGCACTCCCAATTAATGAAGGATTCAAAAGCTTTAAATTGTATATACAATGGCAATTGTACTTATCGTTTCAATGGTCTCATAGTATTGACTCATTGAGTTCTTGGTGTCAATCATTTTTTTAAAAATTCATTTAGTTTTATACTTGAGAATTTTAGTAGGCCCTCCTACTCATAATTTATATATCTCAGCAGCATGTATCAATAGAGATCAAGAGCACTCAAAATTGAACAAAAAAATTAAAAAGCTAATATAACAGGCCAAAGTTATATTCTGTAAGGTATATATACCCAACCCTGGACATAACAAGCTCTTATTTTCCCAGCAGAATGGGCATAATTATTGTCTTGGCCCAGTGCCTGGAAGAAAAGCCAAGTCTTTTGTGATTCCACGAAAGTCTCATAGGGGCAGGGGCAGGGGGGGGACTTGTTCCAAAGGACAGGTGCAACAACAGAAAAGGCACATTGAGGTCTCATTAGATAATACTGCTTGGGGGACTGGAGCATGCTCACCCTGTACAATTTAATGGAATGGATCGAAATAACCAGAGTTAGGCAGTCTCCCAAATAACCCAGGTGTGTCCCATGCAAGCATTATAAGTGATAAACAATACTTTGACTTGCATCTGGAAGTCTGTACTGAGCCAGTAGCAGAGCTTATGGAATAGTGGTTACATAGTGTACTGATGTTTGCCTGTTACTACTCAAAGCCACTGGACCAGTTACAGATCTTCAAGGGCAGTTCCAAGTACAGCTTACTGCAGAATCAAAATGAAAGATAACCCAGATGTGAGCGATTATGAGCAGGACCTCTTAATCCAGAAGGAGATGCAAGATGGAGCCCTGTATTGCCTCCTAATCAAGTAAACTCAGGTGGACCTCCAGATTATCTGGAGCTCTGAGTGGGCGAGTGAAACCTCACCCAGTTTTAAATACAGAAAATCTTCAGATCTGGCCCAGTTGCTGGTCTTCCTAGGTCTAAACATTAAATCTACTGAAATTAACCAGCCCAACTAAGTTTACTTTTAGTGCAGACTGTGTTTGGTATGAGAAAAAGTTATGGAATTATTAATAGTTTCAATTCATCAGAATTGATTTAAGAAATCACAATTACATTTTTAATATTTCTCTTACAGCTTTCACCAGCACAATATTAGCTGTAACAGGGAGATGCAGCATTCCCTCACATTTCATATTGCATTTCAGTATATCCATACCTCTTTAATTTACACAATCAGATTCAAAATCTTGGCTTGTTTCCCATATAGCGTTTTCAATACTTGATTGAATTTTGAAAAAATAAAGACAAGAGTTATTTTTAACTTATGCAGTATTGTCCCATGCTTTGGTCCACTCCCTTCTTTTATATACAAATAAAGCACTACACATACACAAACATTATATATATATATTACAAGGACATCTCACGCCTCATCAGTTCTAGCACAGCGGACAAGAATCAATCAAAATCACTTCCAAGGCTGCCTTTCCCAGCTCCAAATCCCTGATAGCCAATCACGGGCAGGATTCCCTTTGACGTCTGAGCGGCCAAACGTCTTCTCCCATCATCTTCCTTTCATTCCAACTCCAACCCCTCCTCTTCCCCGCCCATCCCCAGTCTAATAACCAAAAGGGCGGGTCGCCGTCCTGAACTCCGCGCCACGCCCTCCTCTCGCACCCAATGGCAATCACACCGAACTTCTAACGCTCGTCAACGATTGGTTCTTCAACCCGAGCCAATCGCGTCGGCCCGCCGCCGTGGTATATAAATCAATGCTGGGGTTGAGGTCTGCGCAGTGCTCAAGCGTTGCAGGCGCGGAGAGAGAGGAGGGGACGGGTGGGAGGAAGGGAACTTGGCTCTTGCACGCGCCGAGGTTACGCCTTCCCTTTCCCCGCCCCCTCCGGTCCCTCACAGACCGATTTCTTTCCTCGGGTGGTTTTTGGTTTGTTTGTTTTTTTCATTCCCGCCCTTTCTTCTCTTTCTGGAATTTTCCTCTGTTTTTTGGGGTGTAGAGCGGTTTCCTCAGCCGCTCAACCCGTTTGTGTTTTATTTCGGTTTGTGTATCCGCCTGCCTTCTCTACTTCCCCCCACATACACCCCCTCCCTTTATTGTCTCCCTCGGGAAGAGCCCTCACGATGCGCACGACGGGGACAGGGACGGCGGGCACGGCCGCCGCGAGCTCGGGGAAAGCGTCGCCGACCACGCCGGCTGACGGGGATGGGCGCTTCAGCGTCCTCAGCTGGGAGCAGGTGCAGCGGCTGGACCACATCCTGGAAGAAGCCGTCCCCATCCACGGCCGCGGCAACTTCCCCACCTTGTCGGTGCGGCCCCGCAGACTCGTGCAGGTGCGTGAGGGGGAGCCCGAGGGAGGCGGAGGACCCACCCCGCAGCCCGTTTGGGGATCCCGGGCTCTCGCCGCCAGTCCCGGGTGGGATGATTTACCTCAGGAATGCAGCCCTGCTTCTCGGGGCGTCTGACACGGGGTGGGGTGGCCGTGTCCGTATGGAAGTGTCTGTCCTTCGGCTCCGGGATGTGGGATGGTCGCTGGGAGGCCAGGCCAGCGGAAAAATGTGTCAGTGGTTCGGAATGCGCATACATACCAGGGCTTCCTAAAATTAATAGCCGGGTTTCCTCGGGAATTAAAGGGCCGCCTGCTGCCCGGCAGGATCTGCAATTGGGTAAGTCACTGCGCGTATTTTAGCGGAGGAGCCACCGCCTTTATTGAGAGGATGCTTAAAGTCAGGGTGGTAATTGCTCAGGCTTCTGGTTACGTGGGTTAAAAGTACCGAAGCTTCCCTCTCGCCTATGGGGGCGGCGGGAGAGAGAAACATGGAGAATCAAATCGAATAGGACGCTGTTAAATTGATTTTTTTTTTTAAATGAACAAAACAAAAACAAAACTTGCAGGTAAGGCCCATTAGAAGGAGAGGGGATTGCATCGAGAGCTGCAGTCTCATCAACGGAATACATTTTTGCCCCCGAGTTTATTTGGAATTATTTAGCGGTTTTAGGATATCAACCCAGCTAAGACTCCAGAGTTATATAGTGTCAAGACGAGATGTAGGTTAATTGCTGTCACAATTTTTATTTTTAAAAAAATGGGTTCCACTCTGTGCCAGCTTCTTTTATTCTTTTGATAGTTTTTTTTTAATTTATTCGGATAATTCTGTAGTGAAAGATTAAAAATATAGTAAAGGAACCACCAGGGTAACTACTGAGCACTTAAAGCAACATTTGGCCACCCATCTACCCAATCCCACCCAGTAGGATTTGACATAGTGTACATTCTTAGAAGGTCAGCACTTTTTTAATGGTCTTGATAAAGCTTCCTATAATGCTCTATTAATTAAATTAGGTCTATGTCCTCATTCCTATGAACTTTACTCGTTTGTGGGTAAATTTAGGTGCACTTTTTTGCTGAATGAATAGCTCAGTTGTAGGTTAACTAGATTATCTCTAGATGGCAGACTATAGTTTAATGCTCGGTAACTATTCATATGCGTATCCAGGTCAAAGATCTAGTTTATTAATGGCTAATCAATTTGTGCATCCAAACTCTTGGATTAATTTTTGGCTTACTATATTGTGGAAATGCAGAAAATAGTAACCATATTGACTATATTGTGTTTAAGCAATAATATGAGGTGATCCAATAACAGGCTTTCAGTTATGTTATACCAATGTGATACTTTTTTTCTGAACTGCAGTTTTCAAGTTCTTGAGGCACAGCTAAAAGTTAAACTATTCATTAGTTTAAGCATTATTTTGCCTAGGAAAGGGTAAAGCTGTATGAAATATTAGCATAAAAGTAAACTGCCCACTGGATGGCTGCTATAGTGGCTGTATTATGAAAAAGATTGTAATCCTAAACAAAATGGGATTTGGAGGAAGGTATCTTTGAGATTTATTCTTGGGTGCGGTGGGGGTGGGGTAATCATTTAGGTCTTCTGTGTCAAAAAAGAGTTCTATGTTATTTTCTTAGATCATGTTTTAATATGTGAAGTTGCCTGTAGTTCAGAACAGTTTATGCCATAATATTTGTAGACTTTTAAGATGCCACAAGGCTTTTCAATGCATTGATTCTCAATAGTGACATTAAGATAAATTAGCTGCCAGGTAAAATGTTTTCATACATAGATTACCTATGCCATCAGACATTTGGAGCAGAATGATGTGTTGATTTGTGAAGAACTTAATGAAGCAGTAGGACTGCCTGATAAAGCCGCTTAAGAAGAAAGATATATGACTGCAGTTAGTTTGGGAGGAAGGGAAAAAGTAATTTCTATTATACAGTATAAGAGTGCATAGAAATGATTTAACACACTCAGTTTCCATTCACTTTGAGGGGTAGAAATCACTGGTTTCTTTATGTGCCCTATTTAGAAGACGGTCCTGACCTAAACAGCTGTACAGCATTTAAAATGGTTGGAGTTAAATATATGCAGGTTCCAATAATTGGTATCTAGGTGCAATGAGAACATTGGTATAAATGGGCTATACATGAAGGACTGAACATTTTGGAGAATGAACCCTTTAGTCCCTTGGTTCCAAGCTAGAGTTAACTTAGATATGCAGACAATCCCTGGGTTAAAAACATCTGCAGATAACCCATACTTATGAATGGATTCCCTATTACTAAAAATGGCAGATGGTATTCTCTTTCAAGCTGACAAACCACTGAAACTGCCTGTTTTTAATATACAAACTTTTCAACGGTTCATAAAAACATAGCAATCTTCAGCAGTTTATCATCTCTAGGAAGGAGAAAGCTGTCCACCATTTTTAGTAATAGGCAGCCCATTTGTAAGTATGAGTTCTGACTTACATACAAATTCATGTTAAAGACTGGTGGAACTTGTTCTTAACCTTGTTGACAATATAAGGCTACGCATGCTTTGAAGTTTCACAGTTTCTTGGCATTAACTGTTTTGGTAAGAACTTACACTCATAACATTTTGAAGATGCAAGTTGCCAACTTTTGCTCCAACTCTATTAGTGCCTACGAATTTTCATTGAAAATTGAATTTGGGGAAATGCTACAAGGGAAGCATATGATGCTAAGCAAGTCAGTGTATCCCTTTGCATTGACTATGTTTAGGGCTGCTGGAAGCTGTGGTTGGTAGGTTGCAGCTTCCCCCACTAGTTATATGCCAATTCTAAGCTACATAAAACTTTTGGGTCAATAATAACTAATAGAATGTCAAAGGTATGGAACTAAGAGAGATACTACATCTTGGACGGAGCTGTGCTTTAATAATGATTATTGGTTGGTCTTTAGTGGGAGGAATCTAGATGGTGTTAAGTTTTTAGTCTCTGCCAAGGGTGTCTCTCTTAGAAAAAGACTTGCTTCCATAAAATTCATGTTAAAGCCTGTGAGTGGCTGAGTTTGTACACAATTCTAAATCATAATCCACAGTTAATGAACCAAAGTTGCTATGTTCACATATGTTGTACCAAAAAGATTGATTGGATGGATTATGTGCTGTCAGTTGGTGATGACTGTTAACAGTCATACAGATTTTCTCCAATCAAGGCATGTTTTATTATAGTATTCTGATTCAAACTGAGTATTAAAGCATAATATGCTTTTATTTTTATCATAGCTAGACTTGTTGTAAACACTGGTTCAGTTTTGTGCAAAGAGTTGTGTAGTACATTTCTTTAATGTATTGGTGTTTTGAAATAATGAGTGTTGCCTTTCACATTGCTGGAGTTCATATACATGCTAATTCATTAGTAACAAGCAACAGTGCCTAAACCAAAATCAAACCATATCTCGGCATATTTTGTGAGCCTTGCCATTTTATTAAGCTGCATTATGTGATTTGGTTTATATTGTATGACTACTGCTTGTTAACTATGATTTATTTTTTTAGAATGTGTGAATGAAGCCACTCTGTAGCATGCCCGAGCCATTGTTTTCCAACAGTCAGCTAGACATAGGTGAGGATTGTACTAGATTCCCCACTACAATTCTACAGAGCTTTTCCCTCCCTTTCAGCAAAAGTGAAAGGGAACAGTGCGTTCTCACATTTGGCTGCAACAATCCTGAGTAAAAAAAAAAAGTTGCAGTCCGTTTATGCTGTGTTGGCAAACTCTTTACTCATAGAAAAAAAGAATGAAAAAGAGACAAATACCTGCTCTTGAAAGTAGTATAGGGCTTTTTTGTGGATTATATAAAAGCAGGAATGCAATCAGAGTTAAATTCCTGCCAATCAATTGTGCCCATAGAAAGGGTGGCCTAAGCTTTTCTAAGTTGTCACTAGAGATCAGCTGTTCAGAAGCTTCTAACCTTTTTGGAGGGCCTTCACAGACCTTGGGGAGAAGTGTACCTTGCTTTTCTTGTAGTCAGCTATTTCAGGTCACCTTTCCATTCCAAAGAGCTCAGTACTGTGCTAATTCATGTGTGAAGGCTGGTGCTGCAGATTATTGGAAGATAGAAATCCCTACCAGCTGTGTTTTCAAAGGGAGAAAAAATGCTGAAAGGCAAATATTTGGATTTTTGTGGGACCTGAGTAAAACAAGTCTCTAACAATGAGAACATGTTGACCCTTTTGCAACATGCTGTAAGGGATATAACCAGTTACAAGAATCAGTTTCCAGAATATTAACTACATTCTTCCTCTTCCATACTGCTCTAGCTCATCTTTCTCCTTTTCCTCATAGGTAGATCTATGCTGTAGCTTTCCATCTTAATTTGTAAGAAAGCTCATTTGAGGCCCCAATGCATTTTTTGCACCCCGAAAAGATTGTGAGGCTGTTCAAGCTTTTGGGCAGGGAGGCACAAATGTAAAATATTATGGAAAACATATTAGCTCATTCTTGGAGTTCATAATTAGTACAGTTGATGAAGCTATTTAAAGTTGTATCTTGCATTCTGACCTGACTAACTTGCATGGTGGTTGGCCTCTCACTTGATATTCTGCAATCTGCTTATTTAGAGCTTGGAATCTGCTAGCAGAAAATAAATCTGCTGATGGAGGTGGTGTCTGGTCTTTTGACCTTGGCTGTATGCCATGAAAGTTTAGCATTCTCTAGTTAGATGTGAAAGTTAGTCTGTTTCAGTATAAAATAAAAATGAAAAAAAAACCAATGAAAGTTTTCCTGGTCATTAATGACTGGCATATATGATTACACACTGTCCTTAGGTAAATTTTATATAGGGAATTTGGCAAAGGTATGTACATTTCTTTCTAAATGTTGGTTCTTTAGTAGGAAACCTTTGGCCAGTAAACCTGTAATGCCAGTAAAACTGAAAAAGAATGTCTAGGATTTAGGAAGTAAGGAAAACCTGCATCCAGTGATATTAATGGTAGATAAGAAAAGATGCTGTAGCAGCCTTCCCTAGTCTGAGTATCCTGCAAATGTGCAGACTTCCATTCAAAATTTTAAGGGAAAGACTGGGTCTAATGAACCTACTGTATAGTCCATTTCGATGGACTATCATAGTACTGTACTCGACTTGTAAGTCCTTGACTTGCAAACATTCATTTAGTGACCATTTGAAATTACAACAGCACTGAAAAAAGTGACTTATGAACATTTTTCACACATCTATTGCTGCATCCCTGTGGTCACGTGATCAAAATTCAGGTGCTTGGCGACCAGCATGTATTTCTGATAGTTGCAGTTTCCTAGAATCATGTGATCATTATTTGCGAGCTGGCTTCCCAGCCAGCTTCCTGACAAGCAAGGTCAATGGGGGAAGCGAGATTTGCTTAATGACCATGTGATTCACTTAATAACTGCAAATTCACTTAACAACCATGGCAAAAAGATTGTAAAATGGGCATAACTCATTTAACAACTGTCTTGCTTAGCAACAAAAAAATTGGGCTTAATTGTGGTTGTAAGTCGAGGACTACATTTAATCATGTCAGATAATTTAGCCTGAGTTAATGCTTATTTTCCCAAAGCCCCTGGCTGAATATCATAGGTTTATATATCAGTTACATTTCTGAGGGCTGCTTAACTTGCAGATAAAAGAATATTATAAAAACCCTAAAGATGGGAACAGCATAAAGTTGGTTTTGGAAGATTGATGAGGTAGTCGTCTTGGGACCAGGAATTTCCATTGTTAAGCAAGATGATTGTTAAGTGAGTTGCTCCTGATTTTATGATTTTTTTCACCACGGTTATTAATGAATCATTGCAGTTGTTAAGTGAATCACATGTTCAGTAAGTGAATCTGGCTTCTCTCATTGACTGCTTGCCACAAGCCGGCTGAGAAGGTTGCAAATGACAATCACATGACCCAGGATGCTGCAGCCGTAGAAAGTGCATGCTGGTTGGCAAGCACCCAGTTTTTGATCATTCGACTGGGGTGCTGCAGCAGTTGTAAGTGTGAGGACCATTTGTAAGTCATTTTTTTCAGTGCCATTGTAACTTCAAATGGTTACTAAACAAATGGTTGTAAATCGAAGACTATCTTTAATGAAGGCATTGTTCACAATTACATAGATATAACTTTGTCAATATAAAAGGGAACATGGCAGCCATTTTACATCAGTTGATGTCACCTTTTTTAACATCTCTAGCATACATCAGCTTCTTTTTGTTCCTTTTCAGTCACTCCTGGGTTAATGAAAAATGTTACAGGCATTCACGGGCTTGGACTTTTCTGGAAAGGTAAAATTGTAAATGTCATTGCTGAGGATAGGATGGGTTTTAATGTGCTTGTTAGAACTGGGAATATACAATGTACTCTGAGATGAGAACACCCTGGAGCAGATTATTGTTTGCTTGATCACAGTTCAATTGAACCTTTACATTGACTTTAGAACACCTAACCATTTATAGCCTTTAGTATTTGCTTCAAGTGTATCCTGTCTTGGCAGGAAGTGAGCCTCAGTACACTTGGATCACTGAATGAAGATTGCGCTTTGCTTTGGCTTGACAGATATATAATTTGGACATCACTTTAATGCCTGTCATTTCGTATATATAGCTGGTCCAAATTTTATTTAACAAGCTTTGTGGTTGCATGATCTGAAGATTTTTTGGTTTTATTCCAGCATTGTAACCATTACACCATGTGGTCTTGCATATGATACTTCTTTACCTAGGATTACATAACTTTCTGACATAATACAAACCCCTGTTCATTAACATATACATTATTTTGGAATACTCTTTCTACGCTTCATTGGAAGTAGACTTCCATGGGTGCACAGGGACACAAATTTATACTTGATACTTGTAATCTCTGTCCAATGAGAAGCTGGATCAACTGCTTCCAGTACAGTCCATTTGCCCTTAAATAGCCTGCTCGGCTCAGTGTGTCATCACTGCCACAAATTACTAAGGATTTGTTTGTCTATAAAGTAGCAACGCTGTGCTTAGTAGGCACTAATGTTGTGCCAAAAAGCTGCTTGCATATTCATTTTATATGGGAGGTGGCTTCATTCCTCTGCAATGACTCAGAAGTAACAAGGCACATTGGGTTCTATTTTTCTAAAGAATTGAACAAAACTTGCTGCCTTTCACTACAGTAATTGCCAGGAGCTGAAGTATTTCCATGGGAAGTGCATGTTTGTACTCACATAATGTATTATATGAAAATTAACACATTCTGTACTAATTGTATTGCAGAACTCCAAATTGGGGCAATTCTTTCATACAGATATTTTCCGGTTCTATCTTTTGAATCGCATACTCTCAACTGTAAAATGTGTGCATGAAAAATATATCTAGATTTAAATCCATCCTTAGACATGGGAAGTTATTAGCTGATACTAAGAGTAGTCACTGTGTCTTAGTCCAGTCTATCCTACTTAGCTGTAGTTTTGGGGGGAAATGTACAAGGAAGTGCTATGTGCATTGCCTTGAGCTTCTGGAGAGAAAATGAGTTAGGAATGCAATAAATAAAGACATTCATGTTAGTGTTTTTGTGCTAGTTTTATGCTTGCTTCAATCATTAATTAGACATTGTCTTTTATTGTAAACTGCCCAGTCACTTAGGTGAGATGGGCAGTGTGGAAAACTGATGAATAAATAAGTAGGTACTGCAGAACTTGAAATTCTGAAAAGGAGAGTCACGATGGCTGCCAGGCAGTTCTAGTATACCTATCGCTTTACTCTTTGAACACAGAAGCCAAGCTAATAAGAGATGTTTTTTAAAAAAGTCAATCTAGAGACAGAAACTTCTTGATACCACCAAAGCAGGCTGAATCCCTCTTAATAGAGCATTCTGTCCAGGAGGAGGTTTGACATGGTATGGAAGAAAAAAGAACGTTCCATATTTTTTAGAATACAGCATTCTGTTTCTAGATTTTTAATTTTCAGCTTTCTTACAGATTACCTAAATTTGTACTGTGGTAATTTCTCAAATGTGCAGCCATAAATTTTCTTAAAGCAAAAATTAAGAATAAGACTTGCATATTCTTTCACACATTTAGTCCTGTATTTGACTAGCTAAACAGAGTAGTCAATCTTACTCAAGCACTGGGTGGTGTCCCATCTTTGCCATTCCATTTTAAATTACCTGGAACTACTTTGGATTATGAAGCAATATTTTTGATGGGGGAAGGCTAGCTACCGGCACCTGATGTTTGAGCAGCCTTTGCTATTTTTTTTTCTGAATTATACCATTGGCAGTGGAATTATGAAGAATATAGAAGTGCATACAGGGCTCAAGTAGCTATCAATATAGCTATGACTATAGGGTGGGTGTGATATGGAACATGTAACAGCCAGTATAAAAGACTTGGCTGGCAAAGCATGGAAAAATGCTGATTTGGCATGAAGGTATTTCAGAGGACAAGCGGTAGCATGTGGGATATGGGTTTGGCTGGTGATTAATTGAATTTTGTAGGGTGTAGGACAGCAGTTGGAGATAGCATTGGTGCTGATGAAGAGGTTTTAGAAGGTAAGATGTTGAACAGTGACTGATTGGACTGAGATTTTCAGCTGATAGATTCTAATTTTCTCTCTCAAGCATAAATAGCACTGTCCAAATAAAATATGGTGCAGTCTTTGTATATATGCTGCTTAGGAGTTTTGCCATTTTAAATGTGACGCCTTGAAGAGATTATACACTGGTAAAGTATGTAAAGTTATAGCTTTAACAACAAATGACTATAGCAACAATGGTACTCAAGGTGTCAAGGTAACTTTTTAAAACCAATACAAAAAGGAAGGATATAATTCACTTTTTCCCTCCTTCAGTCCCTGGATGCAAATATGAAGAACTCTCTGCCCTCCTGACATGTTTATATAACCTGCTTGGTCACCCTGTACAACTGAAATAAATTCTGCAATGCAATTCAAAAACATTTCTTGATCAGATAACTTTTGGAAGTATCCTCATTAACCAGTGAGATCGAAATATTCTGATAGAAAAGCACATTCTTCTTTTTTCAGTGAGTTGTTTAACAAAGTAATATGTGTAAAAGTAATAGGTTGTTCTTGCAAAAACATATAGGCTTGGTTTAATTCTGTTTTAGTTATTCAATTATACTACACAAGGACAGCGATAAATTAGCCAGGATCTGCATTCTGATTTAGCTAGAGTAGTCCACAGGTATTTATTCACACACAAACTTGATCACTTCAGCAATATTAGAAAAATTTATAAGGACCTCCCAATGCATCCCATAATATCTGTCCAATTAATTGGATGAAATGTGTCTTGCTTCAAGTCCTGTTACAAAAAAATATCACAACTTTGCAGAACAATGCTGTTGTAACATGCAAAAAGACAAGTGTTCTTAAAAGGAAATGAGGGCTAGTTTTTCTATACCTCTAAAACCAAACTACTAAATGGCATATAGCAGTTCATTGTACTGTAAACAGAAATGATTGACCTGACCAGAAAATATTAGTCAGTGCTAAATGCAGAGTTCACCAGTCTTGAGCACATAACCTAAAAAGGCAATTACTGTTCTAATGCCTGATGTGTCTTGCCTCTAAACCAAAAGAGGTAAGGAATATTTAATGTGCCTATTCGGCAAGATGGCTAATGATACACTATAGCTATACAAATTGACCAGTATTCTCGGTAAACAGCCATCTTCTGTAAGCTTTATTCTAATATTAAATTATCCAGCTTGCAACTGTGTGCTACTTTTGAAACAGGAAAAAAACCTCCCAAAGGACATTTAAACCATTTTTTCCCTTAAATATGTATAATTGCTATATTATTTGGTTTTTCTTCAGATTTTACAAGTGGATATACTAAGAATAAAACAGTAGCTTGGTATTCATTCACTTTCTTGAACACCATAAAACCTCCAAGCTTACCAGAAAGCTGATGACTAGTTTTGGTAGAATAAAATCCTCATGCTCTGGGTTTTGGCAGTCTGAAATCCTGTATCTTAACATATTTTTTCCTAACTGAGTGTAACATATGCTTTCATTATAAGTGTAACATATGCTTTCATTAGAAGTGTCTCTATCTGAAGCCTGCTTCTGACATTGTGGTCTGACTTAGTCCTGATGACTAAGATGACACTTATGTGTATCAGTTTCTCCTTTAGTATAGCCATCTGAATATCTCATACATCTTTTGTGAATTTCTACTGAAGTGATGATAACTGATTTTGGAAGAGAACTAAAAGACTGGGAGGTGTGTGTGTGATCTCAACCCTATATAATAATTTCATTTGTACTTACAGCCTGAGTTGCATTTACATTTGAACAAATTTTCAGCTGCATGATAGTTGAACTTAAATATTTTACAAGGTGTTTAAAGCTGTATAGTTGTAGGTCCATAGAGGAGCAGATTTTCTTTGTCTTTAAGCCTTGGCAATCTGGAATATCACTCACCAGTTTTTTAACTAACATCAAACTTATTTCACATTTCAAATTACAACCTCAAATTTATATCTACCATTTGCATTACAAGAAAGCCGTAGAACAGTTCCTGACTTGGAAAGTAAAGGTGATAAGAGAAGACCCAAGAATTTATTTTGAACCTGTCAAGATAGATACCACCTTAAGATGGAAGAACAACAAAGTATATGTAAAGTCTGTTCATTTGTAACTATGCATAATGAAATCAGGACCAAAACATGAAATCTACTTAAGATCAACTTAGATGTCACGCCAAACATTCAATAAAAAGGTGGTCTTCAGATTATTGGTATAGCTAGTTATTAATCCCTTTCTCTTATACTATTCCTATTTAAAATTTCTTCACCTGAGCTGCTATTTACCCCCACAAAACAAGTGTGCAAACAGTGATACAACAGTACAGTTGATCATTTCCAAGCATTACATTCAGCTG
Source organism: Oxyrhabdium leporinum (assembly GCA_032468155.1). NCBI lineage: Eukaryota > Metazoa > Chordata > Lepidosauria > Squamata > Cyclocoridae > Oxyrhabdium > Oxyrhabdium leporinum. Next base: position 115,140 of record JANHFL010007063.1, on the reverse strand, counting down.
GGCTCATAGGAATGTCTCGCATTTGGCTTTTACACTATGCTTTTTGGCTTGATTTTCTGTATTGTCTCTAAAAATACTAAGGACCTATTCACATATTTCAAATTTCCTACTCTGTGGTCTGTTACATTTCTCATTGAAACTGCTTTCCACACCATTAGTTACTGTCGACTGGTACCAATTTGCCTCTCCTTGCTTTGCAGGTGGTCCGTAGTCGTCTAGAAAAGCAGGGCATCACTGTCCACAATGTGAGGTTGAATGGCTCAGCAGCTAGCCACGTGTTGCATCAGGACAGCGGTCTGGGGTATAAAGATCTGGATCTCATTTTTGGTGTTGATCTGAAAAGCGAGGATATTTTCCAGCTGGTAAAAGATGTAGTGATGGATTGTCTCCTGGATTTCCTCCCAGAAGGGGTAAACAAAGATAAGATCACTCCCATGACTCTGAAGGAGGCCTATGTGCAGAAGTTGGTGAAAGTGTGCAATGAAACTGACCGCTGGAGCCTTATATCACTGTCAAACAACAGTGGGAAGAATGTGGAACTCAAATTTGTAGACTCTCTCCGGCGACAGTTCGAGTTCAGCGTTGATTCTTTCCAGATCATATTAGACTCACTATTGCTCTTTGGAGAGTGCTCAGAGAATCCAATGTCTGCAAACTTCCACCCTACTGTCACTGGGGAGAGTATGTATGGGGACTTTCAGGAGGCGCTTGATCACCTGAGGAACCGAATTATAGCTACTAGGAATCCAGAGGAAATCAGAGGAGGTGGGCTTCTGAAGTACTGCAACCTCCTCGTGAGGGGATTTCAAGCTAAATCAGAAGTTGATATGAAAGCCTTGCAGAGGTACATGTGTTCGAGGTTTTTTATAGACTTTTCTGACATTGGGGAACAGCAACGAAAGCTGGAGTCTTACCTCCAAAGTCACTTTGTAGGGATGGAAAGCAAAAGGTATGATTGCCTGATGACCTTACACAGAGTGGTAAATGAAAGTACGGTGTGCCTGATGGGACATGAAAGACGACAGACGCTGAACCTCATTGCCATGTTAGCTCTCCGGGTCCTGGCTGAGCGGAACATAATTCCAACTGTCACAAATGTGACTTGTTATTATCAGCCAGCACCATACATCAGTGAAATAAATGTCAACTATTACGTAACCCACATGCAACCTCTTCTGCCTTGCAGTCACTCCTACCCAACGTGGCTCCCCTGCAACTGAATGCTGAAAAAGGCTCCAGTCTTTGTCTTCTCAAGGAGCAGAGGCTGTGTGTTCAGAAGAAAAGGAAAAAAAATAAGTCTCTTGCTCTGAGTATCTTGCTCCTACATTGGAACTATAAGTCTACTTAATCGTGGGAAATTGTGCAGTGATATGTCTAATTACCAGAAATGTTTACAGGAAGAAAATGCTTGAGTTAATATATAAGGTGGGTGGAAAGGATTAGGTTAAAAGCAGAGCTGCACTACCTTAAATGCTAGCTGATTTTTTTTCCTTTCTTAATGCAAGAAGCATTATGGGCTGTGCAGACTCTTATTTTTTTCTGAACATATTTCAAAGTGGTTAATTCCTTTTAAGGGACCAAAGAAATCTTATACAAGTGCCTGCAACCAAAAAAGAAACACTGTAATTTTTTTTGTAGTGGCAGAAATCTATACTGACACCTTAGTTATGGATGTTTGCCATGAATTTTTGGTTTTAGGATCACACATTCATTTCTGTCAAGGGAACTGAGGTAGGCAGAGGCTTTCCACAGCAGCCACTAACATGGCTTGCTATCTGATGGACCAGCAGCATTAATTAACAGTTGGAGCAGAACTGGGATAGGGAACTAAATGGGGGTTCAGTTCATAATGATAGAGAATTTCTAATGAGATGGATTATGTCCTCTCATTGCAAAGGCTGCCAGAGGAAATAGGAACTACCCTGAATTATTATTCAACTTAATGTGCAGTGCCAAAACCCTAACACGTTAATTCCTCGTAAAGGAAAGTCTATAGTTCAGTATTTTGCTGTGTGGATCAATATATCTTTTTCATGCAAGGAGCAGTTGTTCCCAGGCTTTAATAGCCTCTACGACTGTCAATGGTATTAGAGCAAAAATGAGCTGGACCAAAAACATTAAAAAGGTACATGCATAGCCTTTGTCCTGGTTAACAAAAGAACCAGTTAGTCCTTGGCCCAAAAGCCCTCAGCTTTCTGTCTAATAGCCCACTACAGTATCTTGAGAATTATGCTTCTCTTCCTGTTGGGTGTCTGTGACCATCTACTTGATTCCACGTTAGACTAAGGAAACATTTTAGCACTGCTTGTAACGGCCATGCAAAACTTTATATAGTCTTAATTTGACAAGGTATCAGTGATGTATTGAATCAAGTCATCAAATTGAAAACTAGCTTTGATGCGTTGAATCAGATGAAGTGATCCAATTTAGATGACTTTTGTTTGAATTGAACTTACAAATTGAATTAACATAGTTCACCTGTTTGAACTGACAATTCAAATCTGATTTTTTTAAAAAAATACATTTGGATCGGATCTGATTTGCACAGATCCATTGTCTTGCTTTTGCTTATAAAAATTTCAATGTAGAGAAAATTCTTCATGTGTTGCGCTTGCTACAGTAGAATAAATAAGAGATGAGAGAGCTGTAGACAACTGTACACAAGAAATTGTTGATGTCTTGTCAAATTAGGTTTTGAAATAATTATTTACCCAGCACAATAATTCTTCCTGTATATTTTTTTGGATTGCGTAGAAATTTTACAACATATCAGTTCAGATTAGTTTATACTTTTTAGGAAGCTGAGGCAGCAGATACTTTAGCTGTTGGACATACCTGCTCTGTAAGGGATACACAAAAATGCTCCATGTGTATCTTTGAAGGTTGACTTATTTGCTAATCTGTTTTCTCTGCAATCAAACTGTACCTTGTTGGAGCAGACTAAAAAAAAAGAAATAAAATAAATAAAATTTACTTGGATTGTATCTAGCTAAACATCCTGCCTCTTCCTGAGAGACAATGAGCTGAGATGGTAAGGCAGTTTTAACATCTGTTGACTAATTGACCAATACCTACCACAACTTCACCCACTTTGGTATTTCTACAAGTTGTACAAGCTAAGAGAAACTTCTCCTTTCTGATAAATCCAGTGCTGTGTAAATAGGGTTCTTGAATATATAGGTGGCTTTAGATGATCTCTCTTCTATACTGATGAAGTCTTCCATATTCCGCAATGAACATGGCTGCAATACCTGATGATTAAGAGGGCTGTCCTAAGTTTCCTCTGCCACTTGAAGGAAGACTTTGCTTTTCCAGGCTGTCTCCTTTGACAACAGTTTGATAATTCACATTTACAAGGAGAGAAATGGGTTTGCACTAAAACCGCACAGCTGGTTGCCAGCAATGTTTTTTAGCTAAAATGATGGGTGAAAATTTAAATAGTAAAAATTGTCTCTTTAAAAAAAACAGATCAATGCTGTGTTTGGGGGGAAAAGTTCTCCCATGTAATCAAGGGCTTGCTGGATGCTTTTTTTTAAAGCACTTTTTGCTGTATGGGGATGTGTGGTGAAATATAAGTAGAGGCTGCACCAGATATATCTGCTGTGATACTGCTGTTTTCCTTGTCTGCATGAGAATATCCTGAAGAGTTTGACACTATGAATGGCACTTCTAGACTTGTGTTTGAATGTGTTCTGCAGCTATCAAATCTGTCATGCAATAAGCCTGACATAACGAACTTTGGATTCTTAGAATCTGTCACCATAAATAAATACAATGTATTGAACTCTGTTGGCTTTACTTTACTTAATCATACAAAGGTACCATAGCTTTAGTTCCTAATCCTCAATTCTCTCTTCGGCCTCAAACAAAATTGATCTAAATTAGTCTTCCCCAACCTGTACATTCTAGATAGATTGGACTACAAGGAAAGGCTGTTTTAGGCCACCCAAATTAAAAGGCTTCAGGAATAAAAGTGGCTTCCAAACTGCTATCCTTTCTCCTCCTAAGGTCATAATTGGCTTTTGCAGAGTAGGTAAAAAGAAATAGTTTCACTGCAGTCTTCTGCCCTCTAACTTTGCTGACTGTATCTTCTACCGATGATTGGATGATACTTGTCCCAATTCATATATGGTACGATCTGAGGCTGGGGGCTACCACTCTAGGGTGCCAAAAGAAAGAATAGGGAACATTGCTACACAGAAGTCACCTCATTTCTGCCAAGGTACAAAATGATTCACATCTTTCTAATGCAACAGTATTTCAGTATATGTTTAAATTACCTTTCAAAACAGTTCTAGAAGGAGAGAGCAAAGAAGAGACTCATAGGCACATGGGATTTATACATTGCCTTCACTGCCAGGCCTCTGTTAGCTGCTTACTATGCTCTTCTTTCTAGAGTAAATGGAGAGTGTAGAATTGAGGGACACTATATTTGGGACACTATATTTCCAAGTATCCTATGTATATAGAGAATTATATCTTAACATGGCTTGTGAATTGCCAAATTGTTAGTGATAATGGATGCTTGCACGGGGGAAATAACCTGGCTCTCTTATCTTCCAGATACTTTGAACTGCTATTCCAAAAACCATTTGCTATTGACTAGGCAAGTAAATGAAAGTGAATATCTAAAGCTACTGGAAGACATCAGGTGATGTCTGGTTCTGATTTTATCTCTATCCTCTTTCCGTAGTCTTCATTCTTGGCTTTACTAGCTATGCTCAGAACACTACTCAATACATCCTTCCATTGTGAAATTAATTTGGTCTTTAAATATCACATGATATAGGTTGGGGGAGGGGGTCTTGCCAAGTTTTTACCTCTTATGCCATTCGAATAGCACAAACCCTGGTCCTAATCCTGTAATTGGCTGTTGTCTCTAAAACTGACGAGAGCAGCACAAACCACCTGATGTGGTTAGCTTTTTCTATTGTTGGAGCAGATCACTCCTAAACAAAAGGATGCTTGTAGAAAACACTAGTTGTGATCTGAAAGGGGCTTTCAATGTTTTGAGTGTTTAATCTCTTTAAAAAAAAACCTAATAAAAATCTATTTTCTCAAAAGTTGGTCTGTCATTTTTAATTGAACAGAAAAGCCAATATCAAAATGATGAAGGCTATGGTCAATAAAAAACTTACGTCCAGTCTAGTAAGCATCAGATGTATTAAATGTGTATACATGCTCAGCATATTGTTGGGGGAAATTTTAATCTGAGTGTAACAAATTGGAAGAATGCATACTGTCCAATACTGGTTTAATAATAACCATAGCAATAAATTAAAAAGCCTTGTCAAAATATAGCAAAGGTGCGTTTAGATTGAAGGTGGGACAGCAACTGAACAAATCAAATAGTTTTTATTTCTACTTTCTTAGGTTTGATATGGCTTTGGGAAATTTTATGAATTGCTTACAATGCTATAGTGCTGGCATGAAGCCCATTTGTCATAGTTATACCCTGCCTAGAATATGACCTAGTTTGTATTCCAGTGAGCCATGGTTTACTTAACTACAGTCACAGGATAAATCATAATGGGTGGAGTAGGGCTGCCCAATATACTGAGCCAAAATTGAGCAAAATATATGTTCAGGCAGAGAGGCTTGGTGGCTGAGAGTTTAATTTGGATGCTTGCTCCTTCCAACCTTATGGTTCTATAACTTAGTGTGCTTTGTGAACCAACCCATATTTGTGTTCTGTAATGTTTGCAAAATTGCTCTTCACATCCAAGTTACTCCAATATGACTTGTTTCCATGAAAAGTATTTAAATTTAAGGGTAATTTTTTAAAAAACAATCGCTCAGAAGAAGGAAGGAACCATTGCTAAATCCTGTGCATGGGCTCATTCGTTATGTGACAGGTTCTTTCTGTCAAAAATGTTAAGGAACAGAACTTATTATGATGCTATTCAAAACAGCTTCCCTCAATCCACATGTTGGTGTGAAGCTGTGTTGAATGTTGGGATAGCCGTGTTGATTGCCCATGTGCTTGTTAAGCATTGGTTGATAATGTGTAAAAATAAAAACACTAATTACTTTGCAAATCGTATATATCTGAAGGAAACCCGTTGTCTCAAAAGGAATGTATCTGAAGGCAAGAACTACATGGTATCATCTGATCTGAAGCCATTTTTTTTTCTGCTGAACACAGAGTAGGGAAGAAACAACTGATGAACAGAAAATCATTTTACCACTAAATTATCTTCTTTGCCTGCATCCTATATGCATGTTTTCCTATCTTTGGGAATTCTTAGATAAATAACAAAAAAACTTGTTTATCAATAGTTTTTTCTCCCCCCCCCCCCTGCCCCCCTGTGAAAGAGCTTCTGCTTAACCATTTATCTTATTCTCAAATTTATTGGGTGGGTATATTTGAGGTTGTGTCGCCCTCAGGAGGTGTGCTTTTTCCTGGAATAATAAAGATGTGTAAATCTGTTTATTTGCCCTGATCTAGCCTGTTCTCCAAGCCATGCCAATGTCACTGTATGAACAACAAACACCATATGGCACTTTCTGGCAACATCTTTCCTCCACTGCCCTCTGAAGATAATGTTTACATCCAGTGAATGTTGATACGAATAAGTGTCTTCAATTTTACATGGAAACACCTAGTAGGTCCTAGACTATGCCACAGATGGGAGAGTCGTACAATGTAGTTGATATCTGAATTGCACAATGTCATTTCCACTGCAACTACTGTATTGCTGCAAACAGATGAGGAACAGACCTGAACTGATCTCAGCACCAAACCAATGAAAAACTGGACCACAGATTAATTCCAAGCCTATTTTATGCCCCTCTATTCACTGTTTGTGTGAACAAAGAGGCATGGGAGATCTCGGACTCATTTGGCCAGAAGAAAAGTTGTGTAGGTTTCTGTGTGAAAGAATAGCGTTTCCTCCCATCAGTTCTGATCCTGCTCCCCTTTCATGTGAGTTCCAAGTTGTTCCCCACCAATCCTCAGGTTTCCCTGTCCTGTTCAATTAGTAATCTCTAAACTAACGAAGAACATCTCCTGAGTGATATTAGAATATTTCACAGGATCATGATTTTTTTTCCAGCGACGTTAGAGCAGCTGAGCCAATAGTATTGAGTAAGATGGAGTACAGAAGAGAATGGCACTGGAAACAACTCAACAAGCCATTGTTATGGGGGATTAGTTGTCTATGGAATAATTAAAAAGTGAGCCAGGACAGATTGGACAGGTTTCAGGGTAGAGGAATTTTTTATTTTTTTTTGGTCTTCTCCAGGCCCACCTTCCCTTCCCATGGAACCTTCATTTTACCAACTAGAACCAGATGTCAAATACCCTAAGTAAGAATCCATACAGTACTGTGCATTCAGGAATGCAGACACTCCAGGGTTTTGGAGCCAAAATTAAATAATATTCTGGTAGCTAATTCTAATTATATGGTGGTACTTTGGGGAGAGAGGTAGCGGTTTAGAAGAAAACTGGACTTGCAGTGGTCCCAGTTATCTCTCATTTATTTATAGTTCTAATGATATAAATGAGAATGGTCTTGCACGTTTTTCATCAAAATTAGCTGAAATGAGAACAATAAAAAAGGGAATGTCTGAAAACAAAGACATTTTTATTGGGAAAAGTGGGGCTTCTGCCCCATGCTGGCTCTTTGACAGTGTGGTACACAAAGTTGGGAACCTAGAGTAAGGACTTCAAGGAAGATCATCAAATGAGAATAAAAAGTCAAAAAAGAAATATTTGGGATAATATCTCTGTACCTGACACCGTTTCTTCGACAATGCAGAAAAGGAGATGTTTTCCTCTGCTCCCTTTGCATCTATTGAACAAACAGGACTAGAAAAAGGGGAGTCCAATGACAAGCAACTCAAACGCACAACCCAAACTGTGTTGTCTTTGTCATAAGGTGTCGTTCAGCTGCTGGTTCCGATTAGATTTGGTGAAAGCCCCACGAAGCTCATTCGGAAAATTTAACATTTGGACAGGATGACAGGTTTCTCTCAGACTTTGTGAGGTGCAAATGTGTAAAGCAGACAGGCTTTCTAGGTCAAACAGTTCCAGCTGCGAAATAGATAAAAATCTCTTTTCTTTTTTTTTTCATTGGCTGAACAGGCTTTATTATCATATTGATACAAGTCAGTTGTTTGTTTCACAAGAGGAGTTTTAAAGAAAAAGTAAAACTGAAAATGTGATGGGCAAATGTTAGGTGCAACGAGATCAAACAATGTTGTACAACTGTATAGCCTATGCCTCTGATGTCTTAGATGTGATTCATTTTAATATGACAGATGATCTTTTTAAAAAAAAAACCAACAAAAACCATTGCTCTAATGCTAATAAGGCTTGTACTGAAAGTTGAAATAAACATTTTCTGTTAATCAACATGTCATTCAAAAGAGTGGCATAGTTTAGATCCCAAAGGGGTTTAATGCAACACTCCAAACACTAAAACACATTAAAATATCTTGAGTGAGAAGGTGACTTAGAAATTCTGCTATGTGAAAACACAGTTTTACCAACTGACCCATGAGAAACAGCCTAATTTCATGGGATTCATGAAATTTTTAACTGGGGTTGTGTGTGAGAGAGAGAAGGGAAGGATGTTTGAACTTTTACAAGATTCAAGGCACCAGTTTTACCTATGAATTTTTCCTCCAAATTAAAAAGCAGTAGAACAGAAAGATTCTGGAAGACACAAATGGATTTGTGGAGGGCCATGGCAGGGGTAGTCAACCTTTGCAATTTTATGACTTGTGGACTTCAACTTCCAGAATTCCCCAGTCACCTATGCTGAAGCCCACAAGTCTTAAAGTTGCCAAGGTTGGATATCTCTGGCTATGGGTTGCTCATCTGTGATCTATATAGGGGGTGAGAGTAAATGATGGAGTCCGTAAAACAGAGTGGTGTTCAGGTCTGCATCATCTACCAGATATGGCTAACTTTTCTTCCTGCATAAGCCTCTGGCAAGCCATTCCCAGGAATCCACACACGCACCCCCTTGATGGTACCTCTGAAATACTACTGTCCGTTTGTCCAGTTCCCTTCTCAGGCACTGATCCTTGCCCCCATACTGCCACCAGTACATGTTTACCTTCCTTATCTTCACCACTTATCAAAATGGGAGTTTCAGCTAGAACAGTGTCACCCTGCCTTCAAAGCGAAGCAAGGCAACTTCAATGCATTCCACGAGGTGTTTATTGCATGCCCTACATTTGGCTTCTTAATGCAAGGGAGGAGTCCTTGGAAGGACACACCTATCTCTTCTTCCCCAAAATACAAGGCCCATTACTTCCTTTACCACATCACCCTACAAAGGTGCAATTAGACATTCACTCTGTCAGGCGGAGGGTGATTCATATAAGTACCAGTCTGCTAATGAATGCTAACTAAATTCATTAACCAGCTGGACAGAATGTTAACATGCATTTTAGCATCCGCTTCCCAAGTTGATTTTTTAAAAAATCATTGGAATACAAGCTGAGCCAGTTTTTCCATATCCACAGCGACCAATGATTCATGCTGGGGGGAGGGGAGGGGAATCTCATGAATGGCTAGCCTAGAAGTTTGGAAAGGATATAATTACAATTTCTGCAAAGGGTTTTTCCTCCCTAGTAACTTTCAAGTACTTTGTTCATCTGCAGCTACGCCCTGTGTGGTCCCTGCAAAACCATGTTTGTTTATTCTACATTTCTGCTCTGGATCCCAGAGGGGTTTACAGTAATTAAGCAAAAGAAGAAAATCCCTGCTCACAGGCTAACAATCTAAATTTATGGTGGCTAGTCAAATTTTACAATAATGTCATAATCATGTGTCATAGAGCAGAAATGCATAACCTGAGGTCTTAATCTTGATTACATCCTCCAGAGACCTCCAGAAGCAGTTATCAAATTAGTGTTTCTAGCATGACAATAGAGGAAAAATAGTAAAGACATGACTTAATTTCAATTAAACAAAACGAAATTTTGTTCTGGTCCCATCCACAGGTAGTCCTCGACTTATGACCACCATTGAGCCCATAATTTATGTGGTTGTGGGTTTTGCCCCATCTTTCAAATTTATGTTTATTAAGTGAGTTTTGCCCCATCTTTCAACCTTTTTGCCACAGTTGTTAAGTGGATCACTGGAGTTGTTAAGTTACTAACACAGTTGTTAAGTGAATCTGGCTTCCCCATTAACTTTGCTTGTCAGAAGATCGCAAAAGATGATCACATGATCTTGGGACACTGCAACTGTCATAAATATATGCCAGTTGCCAAGTATCCAAATTTTGATCATGTGACCATGGCACTTCACTCCAAAACTATGTGTGACCAACACAGAAGATGCTTATCGTCCCAGAATGCTCGGGTGTTGCTTCCTAAAAACGTAGTGCTCGGACATATACTTTGTTTTTTAATTTTTTTTCATAAGAAGTAGTGATGGGTTTCAAATATCAACTTTAGAAAAGAAAAGCTGAATTCACCCTTCTACAGTTGGGTGCACAGGTAGAGCAAACAGATTTTTAAAATCATTAATCTGCGCATTAATAATGTGCAGGAGTGGAGGAGTGACCTGATTGGCGATGTAGCCAAGGAAGCCTTGTCATGGTCAGATCACTCTCTCCTTAGGATAGAT
>JANHFL010007063.1:93062-104452 GCA_032468155.1 Oxyrhabdium leporinum | reverse complement strand
GGGGTTTAAAAGGATTTTTATATTTTTATATATTTTATGTGAACCGCCCCGAGTCCTCGGAATGGGGCGGTATATAAATTTAATAAAAAAAAAAAAAAAAAAAAATTCTGAAATTTTCAAGAACGTGATTTTTTTTTTCTGATAAATACTTCTCTATTTTGGTGAGATTAAACTACATTTGTTTTAAAAACAAAATGAATAGAAATTATCTTTAGATCTTCAGGTGGTTTCAAAGCATAATATGTTGAAATCTAAGGGCCAAACTTTTTGTTAACAATTGCCATTTACCACATTTAAAGATGAAACTGACCTAATTATGAAGAATGCAGGGTGTGCGTCTGGTTTTATGTGCGTCTGGTTTTATCTGCCTGAGAGTAGCTATTTTGGTGAACCAAACAATATTGATTAGATCAAGCTTCAACAAAGTTTAAAAAGACCTGTAGTAGCATATGGTTCTTTGAACAACTAATTGGAGTTTTAAAAATCTGGAAAAACATCTGTTGACACCTTCTTCTGGACCCCTTTAAAAAAATGGAAGCCATCATTTTAATTTCCCATTGTTTTTGAAATGATGTTTAAACTATTGTGTCTATTGTTAGCCAGATTGTTTCTTTGTGGTCTAAAATGAGTGGTTGACATTTTTTTTCAATTTTGGGTAGAAAATAACTACATGTCTCAGTTGATATTTGAATTAAGAGCAATTACCAGAAGCTGGAAAAAAATGAGTTTTCCCTTTAGGCCATTAAAGAAGGATGATAATATAGTTAATTTTGAAAGGTGATCTGAAATAAGATACCAGTTCTGAACCCATGAGGAATATTTACATGTTTGCATTACCTAGGTTGTACCTTACTGTATTTGATCTGAGCTTTACCAACTTAAGGCAAAGTGATTATGTATGCTTAAGAGGATTTCAGCCACCAAGTGAAATGGGCTACACTGCCCAGATTATATTCAGATCAGAGTAGATCTTTTAGAAGTTGGACTTCTCTGAATCTGGTAAAACAGTGATCAACTAAAAAAAAGTACTTCAGATCCTTATTTTGAGATTAAATACATGTAGTCATGTGCATTTTCTGATTAAATCTGCTGAGTAATATATATTTATAGGTGCATTTAATCACATGATGAGAGGTAGGGTTTTAAGATTGTAAGCCGCCCAGAGTTACAGTGATTCATTTAATGAAGGTGGCAAGAAAGGTCAAAAAATGAGGCAAAAATTCACTTAACAACTGTCTTGCTTAACAACATAAATGTTGGGCTCAGTTGTGGTCATAAGTTGAGGACTACCTGTATTCAGTGGAATGTTGCCTTAATACCTGTACCTTAATATTGTGTAACATGCCCTTGAAAATAGTGTCTCTATGCAATGATAACTTGACGGACAAGTTTAATTCCCTTCCCTGCTTAGAACTCATTGCTTGACATTTAGTGTAAAAAATAAATAAATAAACAGCCTGACAAGTTCAATCTGACAAGTTCCCTGCAGCATTTTCTGCTGGATAAAGAAAGAAAGGAAAGTGAGAGTCAAAAGAGGAAGACATTTAAGACTGGTGTTCAGCATGCCCTTTAAAGCAACTAACTAATCCATTCTCCTACAAACTATAAATTATACTCATTTCTAAGGCTGCTATGAATCTCTAGTTAATTAGTCATCAAGGCACGCTTGGTTGGGGAATTCTGGGGAGCTGAAGTCCACAAGTTTTCAAATTCCCAAGGTTGGACACTCCAATCTACAGCAGGTAACTGAATCTCCTAAAACATGAGAAATCATGCTATGCTGGGGAAATGTTAGATCTCTTAGACAAATGATTCATGATAGGAGACTATCATGTTTAGAGCTCTGGTTTCTGCTCTAGATCTCCCAGCAAGCAAATCTATGAGTTGGGAACCAGCAAAGAAAGGTTTCATCTTCACACTTCAGTTACAAACTTACGCCTTATGGTATCGCTGAGTTTCTTCCTTGCTCATTGCCAAAAATGAGAAATGGGCAGTGGCCAACAGTTAAAAGTTTGCATAGTCAGCTGCCAGCTAACTGCAAGGCTGATAGGGTGACAGTTGCCCAACACCGCTCATTGTAAAGTTAGAGAGGTTATTCTGTAATCTTTCTGAAAAATCCACTGTGGATTCAACTCCTAACTCATTTTTCTTCAAATAGAGTCAGAAAAGCAGAATTTGCAATGAATGCTGGGAGAGAGTAACAGGTTTAGTTGCTTCTAGTTGTTGATGTTAAGCCTAAATGCTTAATTTAGAATTTACAGGACAGATATGAGGACGCTAAGAGAGACACCAGGATGGTAATAAATCTTGAAAAAGGTTTATTAAGAAATTTCCCTTAAACAGCATCAGAAGGATACGACCTCCAAACTTTAACTGGGAGGAACCCAAAGGGCAGGGAACATTGCTACAACATGATCATAAGGGATTGGATAAAGTGTATAGTTTTGCAACCTCTCTTCCTACCTCCAGAGCTGTTCAATTTAGGCATCAGCAAAAGAAGGTTAGATATTAATGAGGATTAAGTGTCTAGCAAGCACTGGACATCTGCTATGACAAAAGAAGAAAATATTTATCTGATTGGGTTAGTGCTGGAAATTAGTTATCTCACAGCTTGCAAGAATCCCTAGGAAGAATTGGCTTCTCTAAGCAGCCTCTCTTCCAGGTGTTAATTGAAAGATGCAAGTCACTCACAGGAAAATGTCTTAGAATTTGTTTTCTTCCAGTTGGCATTTTTTTTCTTCTTTTGTATGAATGAGAAAGGAGGGAAAGACCATCAGTCAGAACTAATGGATCTTCTTGGATGAGAAGCATAACATCTTCTTCCTCACGGAAAAAACATAGACCAGTTGCCTTTTGAAAAAGCACCGTTGAGACAATTATGACCTGGATGATTGAGAATCTCCATAGACAAGGAAAGACCACAGATCAGGTTTGATGCTAACTATTTCATTTTTGTTCCAGACTGGAAGCATGGAGAAGCATTCACTCAGTTAATATTAATAGCACCCTACCAAATTATGAAAACTTATGAAGTGGCCTTTTTGTGTGTGTGTGTTGTAGGTGAGGTTGATGGGTTAACATTATTTTTAAACATTAGTTAAACTTCATGAACTAAATGAATAAAAATTCATGAACTGGAGCCTTATGACTTCGGATACCAAATAATGGAAAAACAATAAAAGTATTGAAATGGAAATAAATGCAGGATAAATAGTATGATCTATACAGGTGGTCCTCGACTTACAACAGCTCATATAGTGATAGTTCAAAGTTACAACGGTGCTGAACAAAAGGGACTTATGACTGTTTTTCACACTGACAACATTGCAGCATCCCTGTAGTCACATGATCAAAATTCAGATGCTTGGCAGCTGGTTCATATTTATGGCCACTGCTGTGTCCCGGGGTCATGTGATTCCCCTTTTGTGGCCTTCTGACAAGCAAAGTCAATGGGGAAACCAGATTCACTTAACAACCATGTTACTAAATTAACAGCTGCAGTGGTTCACTTAACAACTATGGCAAGAAAAGCCATAAAATGGGGCAAAACTCACTTAACAAATGACTCACTTAACAACATAAATTTTGGGCTCAATTGTGGTCATAGGTTGAGGACTACCGACTTAATAGCCAGCCATCAACACTTCAATTAACAACTAAAAGCTACACACAACCAGGCACCACATAAACACTATGCACAGAAAGAGAGAGAACTTCCCTGAGGATGTGCTCCACCATGAGTCCGAAAGCTTGGAAGACTATATCTCTGGTCTCAGTGACTGATTCAGATTGGATCCTGCAATAAATATAACCATTTATTTATAGAAAACTATCAGGTAGCTCAGGCTCTTTCCAAAGTTGCAACAGTGGAATACCTGAGCGTGTATAAAGGCTATCAGATATAGTAAGAGGAAGAAGTCCTGTCTCCTACTCAACTCTTGTGCTGACATGATAAATCTTCTGGGTTTATTTGGTGAACTGAATCCAGGAGAGGTCAGTTGTAATTTCTTCTTGTTCTTTTCTGACAAGAACATTGGACGCCCATCTCTTTAGGGCAACAAGCCTCAAGAGAAGGGTCATGCACAGTGTGAAATAACGCATAATGAGATGCCCTCTGAGATACTCCTATTGGTCTTCTTTTTTTGGTAAACATCTTGTTTGCTTTCAGAAATCATTGCCAACTTGCCTGGTTTAATATTTTACAATTACTAGCTCTTAGTTACCGCATGATAAATTCCTAGAACAGAAGAAAAAAACTTCTGGCTCCATGCCCAACCCAGCACCAAAAAGCAGGCAAAGTGTTGCCATCCGTGAGTATGGAAACTACATTTCCACCACCGCAAGTCAACGTTGACTGCATTCTTCTCATGGCTTGCTAAGAAGAAGAGCTCATTAGTTTTTCACCCAATTTAGCCACTTGACGCCTAAGAGGAAGTGGTGAGTTGACAAATAATCAAGATCTGTTCTTAAAAAGATGAAGGCTGGTTTTAGCATGAGAAGTCATGCTAATTAGTAGCCGTAGCCCAATTTCCTGGAGAAGAGTAAGTCCACCATGGGCAAATACAGGCACTTCCATTATCTGCCATATCATGAGAGGACTTGCATGTATAGTCATTGAACATATCACTCATGTTTTCTTCACAGTCAACTGTATGGCCTTGTTAGGCGTAGATATTTAACATCTTACTTGAAAGAACAGCCCACTGGGACCTGAATTGCACATTTCTCCTGGGCTACCTATGTTATGAGATGAACTGCTATGTTTATGGCTGAGCTAACAACCCCTTATATCAAACAGATTGGGATATCTTTATGATAGCCTTAGTAAGACCAAAACTGCATCCAGTTTTGGTCACCGCACTATAAAAAAGATGTTGAGACTCTAGAAAGAGTACAGAGAAGAGCAACCAAGATGATTAGGGGACTGGAGACTAAAATATACGATGAATGGTTGCAGGAACTGGGCATGGCTGGTCTAGTGAAGAGAAGGACCAGGGGAGACATGATAGCAATCTTCCAATATTTGAGGGGCTGCCACAGAGAGGAAGGGGGTCAAGGAACAAGGAGAGATTCAACCTGGAAATAAGGAGAAATTTTCTGACAGTGAGGGCAATCAACCAATGGAACAGAAGTTGCCTTTGGAAGTTGTAGGAGCTTCATCACTGGAAGCTTTCAAGAAGAGACTGGACGGCCATTTGTCAGAAATGGTGTAGGGTTTCCTGCTTGGGCAAGGGGGTTGGACTAGATGACCTACAAGGTCCCTCCCAACTCTGTTAATCTGTTAATATCCTATAAAGGTGATATATTTATCTGAATTCTGATTCTTTATATTTATCACATATGTATTTTATTGTAGGTAGTCCTCGACTTACAGCCACAATTGAGCCCAACATTTTCATGATGGTTGTTGTGAGTTTTGCCCCATGTTATGACCTTTTTTTGCCATAATTGTTAACCGAGTCATTGCAGTTGTTAACTGAATCATGTGGTTTTAAGCTCATCTGGCTTCCCCTGTTGGACTTTGCTTGTCAGAAGCTGGTTGGGAAGGTTACAAATGGTGATCATATGACCCCGGTACAGTACAACAACTGTCATAAACACATGCCAGTTGCCAAGCACCCGAATTTTGATCACATGACAATGGGGATGCTGCAATGGTCGTAAGTATGAAAATTGGTCATACCTCACTTTTTTCAGTGCTGTTGTAACTAGTTGTAAGTCGAAGATTATCTATACACAGTGAGCATAACTGCTAAGTTTATAATCAAGTCAGTTGAGCTAACAACCTATTATATCAAATAGATTGGGATAAGACTAGACTAGACTAGACTAGACTAGACTAGACTAGACTAGACTAGACTAGACTAGAATATTTATTTATTTATTGTTTAAACTTATAAACCGCCCCGAGTCCTCGGAATGGGGCGGTATATAAGTTTAAACAATAAATAAATAAATAAATAATAACTTTATTGTCACTTTGAACTAATCAGCATACATTAAAATTTCGTTGCATAAGGTGATATATTTATCAGAATTCCGATTCTTTCTATTTACCACATATGTATTTTATTACTATTTTTTTAATCTATTTGCCCTGGAATTAAATCCAGGGTAAAATGTATTTTATTAATATATTTTTGTTTTATTTTTTTGGATGTGATCATAAGACTAACCAATGAATAAACAAATAACTCAATCCACCCATCATCCAGGTGGGAAGAGATCTTCTGTACCTTTCTTAGTCTTCCCTCATCATTAGCTGTGAGTTCCATTTTGTTCTTACATTAAACGTAGGGAACTTTTCTGGGTTGGTGACTTATCTGGAATTTTAAAATAACAGTAAGAGCTTTTGTATTTCCACCAAAAAAAGGGCCACACAAGACTTGCAAATTTACAATATGGGTGTCATGATGAGTATCCCACAAAAAAAACCAAAACCAATTTGTCAGAAGTCAAATGTACTAAATTTAGCCCTGCTTGCCAATCTCTGCTTACCTTTCTCTTCCGAGCAAGAGGGTGCACTTCTTATAAAACACTTGGAATGCAATCAGTCCAGGGGTGGGCTGCTGGGGGTTCTCAAGGGTTCGGGCGGATCCTTAGCGAAGATTCTGCAGGCTTCACCAAACCCACAAATCCCACTCCTAGCTGGACCTGCTCACCCCACCCCGCCCCTCCCAGGAGTCCCAACGCGGCCCATTTTGGATGCAGGTAAGTGCAGGGTGCACGCGGAGGCTCGGGGAGGGCAAAAAACAGGCCTCCTGGAAGTTCAGGAAGGATGGAAATGGGCCCATTTCCAGCCTCCAGAGAGCCTCCAGTGCCCGGGGAGGCTGTTTTCTCCCTCTTGGAGGAAAGCCTCCGGAGGCCTGGGAAGGTGAAAACGCCCCCCCCCCCCCGGCCATGGTGCAGGAGGCCAACTAGGCCAAATCCACCATGGCCACGCCTACCCAGCAACCGGACAGTGAGCCCGTTGCTGAAATTTTTGAATCCGACCCCTGAATCAGTCCCACTGTAAATTTGTTTGTTTTAAGAATGCTTATGGAGATATTTTTCATAATGAAGATGATACTAGGCTAATCTAGGGGGCTCCAAGAGAAAATAGAGAACAACCAGTGTATTATAAATTTAAAATAAGGTTCCCTCTCAGATTGTGAAACCAGAGATGTTCAAAAAACATGGCAGCCCTAAAGCAGAATGTCTTTATTTTTTTCAAGTAGTGTAATTTTATTGAAAATTATAATTACAGCAGTAAAAAATAATACATTATATATTATTATAATATGTTATTATATTATAGTGATATAATAACATAGACTAAAAGAAAGAAAGATGGAAAGGATTTTCTCCACAGTAATGTGTCCCTAATCTGTCCTTAATAGGGTACCCATCGCCTTTGTGACTGAGTTTATCCTTTTTGCTACCTATTCGCTATCCCCTTCTTGTCTTTTCTTCTGCTTTTCTCCACATTAGAGCATTTCCCAGTAGGTGTGGGGTCTTTGCATAATATGTCCTGATAAATGTTTCAAGAAAAGTCAGAAAGAGATTTTGAATTTCATTGGTTTTTTTCTTCTATTGTTTAGAAGTCAATATTCTGGAGATATATCAAGGGTCAGGTGTGCATGAGGGCTGCAACTGAAAAATACAACCACTAATTGTTTACAAAATCTCTCACTGTTGCTATTTGCATAAAATGCACAAATTGGGTGGATATGCACACTTGGCTGACTCGTATTGTTTAGTCTGCAATTCTAGGTGACTTCAGAGATGGCTTTGAGGAGCTGCTTGAAGAAATAGTCACTATTTAACTGAGATCTCCATTTAAATATCATTGGATCCAGAGATGCACATGTTCTCTTTGACAAAAAGGTCTTCACCTGCACCTGTCTTCCTCTCACTAAATAACAGAGCGAAGAAGACAAAATTAAAAGGTATGCCAAGTGAGGTGGCCCCATGACAGCTTCTTGAAGTGTGAACTCTGATGATGAAGTATGAAGGAATGGAAAATCCCAGGACTCCATGGCTTGTTCTAAACAGATGCCAAGGCTATTTCTCATGTTGCTTACAGACTAGAGTGCTTCACATAGTATCATGCTTCAACATTCCTTTCCTAGTGAGACACACACGCAGGTAGGTCTACTACAAGATGAAGTCGGATGTTGTATGCTTTGGTCAAAAGAGGTGTGTCGTTTCTGCAGGTGGGGTGGTTATGGGAGCACTGATCTCAGCAGGAATGCTAAATTGGTTCTTCTGAATAAGGCTTTAGGGAGTAGAATGCACTGAGATGGAGTTCTCCCCATACAGAGAACCCAGCAAGAAGTTCACTTAGTGACCGTTCAAAATTACAATGGCACTCATGACCATTTTTCACACTTATGACCATTGCAGCATCCCCACGGTCATGTGATTTACATCCGGATGCTTGACAACTGACTCATATTGATGATGGTTGCAGTGTCCTGTGGTCACGTGATCCCCTTTTGCGACCTTCTGACAAGCAAAGTCAATGGGGAAACCAGATTCACTTAACAACCGGGTTACTAATTTAAGAACTGCAGTGATTCACTTAACAAATGCAGTGAGACAAGTCGTAAGCAGGGCAAAACTCACTTAACAAATGTCTCACTTAGCAACAAAAATTTTGGGCTCAATTGTGGTCGTACATGGAGGCTACCTGTATCACAGAAGAGGGTGAAGGAAAATCACATCTCTATTGTTGCCAAACAACGGCATGGACATGACCATGAGATCATCAAAATCACACATGACTCAAAGACTATCCTAAAGTTGTTTTGACATGTGAGGCACCTCACAAACACCTCCTGCGTTCACTGTAGGTTAAAATACAATAAAAACAAATTAAATTGCTAAGGCCTTGCTGTCCATTCATGACACCCCCAATCTACTTCCTGGGGCTGGCCTAATGATGTTTGCGTAAGCATAAATATTTAATTGATGATGCATTTCCTATGACTTTGTCAGGGCAGAAGAAAACCTTCCCCCAGGGAAAGGCAACTAGTTTTGCAGTTGTTCATAGCACAATAGAGCTTTGGGTGAATGGATGGATCCAGCTTTTGTCCTGTGGTAGAGAAGCTGATCTTGCAAAAGCTTGAGCAGAGAAAAGAATGAATGTTAGTCCAACATCAAGAATTGATTCTTTAGGTATCAGACAGTCCAGGCATTCTTCACATAGGAAAATAAGATATGTTTATTCATCACTTATTTCAAAAGCAACATAAAATTTGTACATTAAATCAATCAAAGCACAATAGCTTAGATCTCTCTCTTCATATCATGAAACAAACTGTAGGTACCTGATCTTCTTTAGAAGGAAATATTATATTGGTCAAACTGCCTTAGATTTGAGCAGTTTTTTGAAAACATTATCTGTTTTACTGTATAATGTATACTGTATACTATATTGTGTTTCAGTTATGGTTGGTTGGTTGGATGGATGGTTGGATGGTTGGATGGTTGATTGATTGGTTGGTTGCTGTCAGGTTCAAAGACCAAGGAAGACATGTAGAATTTATTCTAAGCACTTTCCTTTACCATTCCTCACCCATAGACAGAAGTCTTGCCAAACTAAAGCCAACTATATGCCCCATTAAAGATATACTTTGAGAACGTCTAGGGAGGAGTTGTCTTGACCCTCTTCCAGCCAAACTATCTAAACTTCACTGCCTCTTGCTCCTCTGGAATGTAGCCCCTCCCTCCTGGGAATCCAGACTACATTCCACCACAATTGTATCTAGATCCCATCTCAAATCTGATAGCTCAAAGGTATTAGAATAGGGGTCTCTGTGGTCTTATGCCAACAAGAAAAACATTGTGGCATGGAGTCCTGTGAGGAAGGGGGCCTGTTAATACTTTTGATTGGTCCCCGCACTTACTGTATGATGGAAATTCCAAGCCAATTTTGATCATAAGTCAAGGATTACCTGTAAGGTAAAACTATAAGCAATAGGGTCAATAAATCAGTCATGACCATCTGTCCATTCTCACAAAACTACATTTTTTTTCATTTATTCTTGCCTTTTCTTTCATGTACAAGGAGAGGGAAGAGTTCTGTGTAAACCAACAAGGCTGTTGGGATTTCATAATGCAAGATTGGCTGCTATTCCATACCTGACATTATCAGCAAGGTAGGAAAGGCATTTCCATCTGAGATATTAATAGCCCTGATTGTAAATATCAAGTTTCCTTACCTTGGTTAGCGGCTGATTTTTCCATTTGATATGACACTAAAGAAATGGTGAGCCTTTATCAGGACGTACAAGACTAGGGAGAATTTCCATTTGCTTTTCTTATCGAGAGATAAAGACAAATTCCAGATGGCTGAAAACTAGAGGGCTTTTAAAAGAAAAAAAAAAACAAGAACATACAGTATACTTGCATTAATCTTCGTAGCTGACTTGCTCTGAGGTCACCATTCCTATCTACCTCCTTTCCTCCAAGGTTTTGCTGTCACTGAAATAATCGGCAATGTCACAAGGATTTATCTTTGCAGGCAACATGTTAGGTATATTCCCACAGCACATTTACTGGGTCAGTGGTGAGTACCTCATATGCTGCCACAATATTAAAAACCTGCTGGAGAATATTTTTAGGTTCTAACAGACCCCATCTTCCATAAACTAATTCTACCAAGTTGGATCTGTTGTGGGAACACCAGAACCCAACAATTCCATGTTACTTGCTGAATCTTTTAAGCTTATGAGAAAGAGCAGCTGAAAAGTAGGACTTAAGCAAGACCCGAAGCTTGGCAACCCAGAATGGTTCATGCCAGCATTGGGAGTGTCCCTTAAAGGTTACTCAGAAGCTTCTACTTATCCAGAACGGAGCATCAACAGGAAGGTATAGATCCAGACTGGTTCACCTTTTAACACTTCAGGAGCTGCACTGGTTATCAGTTTGCTTCCATCTATAATTCAAGTGTTGCTTATCTCTATTAATGTACTTTATGGTTTAGCATTTGGGTATCTTCAGAATTACCTTGCAGACAAAAACATGTTTTTTTAGATATGCACTTGTATTTTCACAAATCTGTAGGTGTTTATACAGACTTTTTCCTAATCATCATTATATTAATAAAATTTTCTTTTTATCATCCTGTAATCCCTTAATTCAGGGTAGAGTCAGGGCATCTGGATGGAGTTGAGCATTTACTGACTGGATGCCCTTCCTGATGCCACGTGGAGTTCACAGCAGATTTTTTTTTCTTTGCGCCCTAGGAGAGAAACACCTGTCGTTACCTAGGACGGAACTCTCAACCTTTCTAGTGGGAGGTGAGTGTCTTCACCACTAGGCCAATCACCAGTATGTCACAGAAGTGAGTACACCCCCTCACATTTTGTAAATATTTAAGTATATCTTTTCATGTGACAACACTG
>JANHFL010007063.1:76116-92962 GCA_032468155.1 Oxyrhabdium leporinum | reverse complement strand
AGAAAGAAAGAAACAAAGACAGAAAGAAAGAAAGAAAGAAAGAAAGAAAGAAAGAAAGAAAGCTTGGTCATCTTCCATACCAGTTATGAAGAAATGTGGTATGTTTTTTTCCAAAAAAAAATGAAAGCAAAATAAGTGCTAGGCATGTTTTATTCTATGCGCAGGAATCAATTTAATTCCTCCTTTTTCAGCATTTTGAAGCTCAGGAAAATGCATACAAAATATACATACTTGGGGAAAGTACGACAAGAAGCATGATATTCATATAGATATCCAACATATCTGAGAAATAGCTTGGAATTAGTGCAAATGCTTGTGAGAAAAATCCCCACAAAATTAGCCCGCATTTTGTTTTCTACAAATTTTCTAGCTGAAATGAGATAAGCGTAGGAATAAATGAATGAAGAACTGAACAAGATCAAACCTGTATAAAATTTGCCTTTTCCACTTAAGAGGAGATCACTAGGAATCCATTAAATGTGAATTAATTTTTGTGCTCATGCTGAAAGATAACTAAGATGCTACCAAGAAGTTTGAAAACCCCAATCCCATAAACAAAGTTGAAGATGCTCAGTTGACATAAAAATCTGCGTCCATTGATGAGAAATGTCAGGAAACGGGGAAGGGAATAAGAATAAGAATAACAAGTCTTCTTGGGGAGAACGGGCAGGAGTTCTATTCAATCAGAGAATATAGAATCTCGGAGGTCTTCTAGTCCAACCCCCTGCTCAAGGCAGGAGACCTTACACCATCTTGTCCAACCTCCTGATATGGAGCACCCACAACTCTGAGAGGCAAGCTATTCCATTGATTAATTGTTCTTGCTGTCAGAAAATTTATCCTTACTTCTCTTTTTAACAAACTTCCACACATTACAGGTAGTCCTCAACTTACAACAGTTCATTTAGTGACCGTTCAAACTTACAACAGCAATGAAGAAAGTGAGTTATGACCCTTTTTCACAGTTATGACCTTTGCGACATTCCCATGCTCAAATTCAGATGCTTGCTGTGTCCCAAGGTCATGCCGTGACTTTTTGTAACCTTCTGACAAGCAAATCAATGGGGAATCCAAATTCACTTAACAACTTATCAACTGCACTGATTCACTGATCAACTGAGGCAAGAAAGGTCGTAAAACTCACTTAACAAATGTCTCACATAACAATAGAAACGTTGGATTCAAATGTGGTCATAAGTCAAGGACTACCTGTACTTCTTGTCCCGACCCCTGGTGCTTTGGAGAATAAGTCAATTCCCTCTTCCCTGGGACAGCCCCTCAAGTACTGAAAGACAGTTATCATGTCTCCTCCTAATCTGTCTCTTTGACAGGCCCGACACATACCTACCTTCCCCAGCTGTTCATCATACGATTTAGCCTGCAGACCCTTCGCCATCTTTGTTTACCTTCTTTGAGTACTTTCTAGAGTATTCCAAGTGTGACCTCACTAGTGCAGTATAAAGCGGTGTGATCACTTCTCGTGATCTGGACACCTTCTTGATGCAGTCCAGGACTGTAGAGGTAGTCCTGAGTTTGCAACAGTTCTTTTTGTGACCATTTGAAATTACAACAGCCAAGCAAGTCAGTAGGGAAGCCAGATTCATTTCATAACCGCGTTACTGACTTAACAAATGTGGCTAGAAAGATTGTTAAATGGCTCAAAATTCACTTAACAACTGTCTCACTGAGGAACAGAAATGTTGGGCTCAGTTGTGGTCATACGTTGAGGACTACCCGTATTGGCTTTTTATAAAAAATAATAAAATTATTAATAAATAAAATAAATAAAAATAGAAGAAGTAAAAGACACTAAACTATAACACTCTGTTGCAGGTTTCCATAAACCTTAATTAAAACGGAGACATCAAATTCACAGCTCTTGGGTGTTTTTTTCTTGATTGAACTAGGATGAAAGGAAAACCGAGGCACCCTAAGGCATGCACATGCCTGCCAGTAATCTGTTATATATTTGCATTCATTTTGAAGAACTTGACATCCAATCATCTTTCCTGCAGTGTAAAGTCTTTTGCCCCCCAAACAAACAGGTGTGCACTGACAATCTCCTTCCAATTTCTAACTATACTCTCTTCCACTCCACCCTTCTTTGGTTGCCAATTCAGGCAATTCAATAAACTTCCCTTATTTCTCAGAGTTACAGTTGGGGGAAGTTTCTATTTGCAGCCAAGGAACTAATTCCAGACAACAAAAGTATTCATTTCCCACATGTTAGAAATGGTGTTGGGGTGGGTGTGTGTCAAAGTAGGTGCCCACAAATCCACTGGGTTTATTTAGGCCTACAATGTGCAGACTATAATGATTTGGAGGATAAACTAGGCAGCTGGAGCACGATTCAGAAATTTCTGGCTTTTATCTCTTTGATATCAAATCCCAAGTGTGTTACCTACTTATCCCAAACTGATGTTGTTTGCTGATGACGTGTCAGGCACAAAGAATCAGGGTCATTCGTAAGGTTGCAACATAGGAGATTTATTCAAGTCTATATGCAAGAATCTGGTCAACTGAAGCGCAACATTAAATTGGCACTAGATAAGAGTCAATGGAATTCAGGAAGGATGAGCTTGGAGCGCTTAACTGATGACATGTTTAACTCCACCCCCCGCCCAGCTCTGCCTGCCCTTCAGGGTGGTCTGGAAAGACCTCCAGGCAAGGATTCTCTCAAGTTCAGCTGGATGAAAAATAGCTAATATCTTTTTAGAAAATAAACCAAGTATAACCATCACTTTCCCAAGCCATGAACCCATGACACACCTGCACATAATCCTTGGTGGCCAAGTATCTTTTCCTGAGATAGATATCAACTAAAGAGACAGGAGTACAGACTTACATTTAATGGACACTTTATGAGTTCCCCTTCTTGGAAAATGCCTAGGGAGCAATGGTCAAAAAACCCTCAAGATGGGGGCTATGATGGCATAATTGAAATTTAAAAAACCCACAACCTTGAATCTTTTGACCATATTCTGTGAATAGTCTTGTTTATCTGGAAACATTACAGAGCCAGAAGTATTGCAGGAGGTCAGGATCTTAAAAAAGATAAGCCTACAGCGTGAAATAAAACATTGGATCACACCTATGAGAGTTTGATGCGTTGTGCCAATTTTGCATTAATTCTAAAAGGGAGAATAGTGCGGTCATTGGATGTAGGTCCATTTGGGATGGACCAAAGGAAAATTCAACTCTAAAAGCCAATTCCTGGGCAACAATAGTGTAAAGAGTTTGAGTAAACTTTTTTTTCAAACAAGGTTATTTTTATGCACGTGCATGACTTAAGAATAGATACATATTCTTCACAATATCCAATCAACCTTCACCAACTTGGTATACTCCAGGTGGGTTGGACCAACTCCCATGCTGGCCAAACTCATCAGGGGGCATTTCATTCAGGGTTAGGGTTAGGGTTAGGGTTAGGGTTGGTTTAAATCATATTTACTGAAGGCCCCAGAGCACTATTGATGCTAAGGTAAGCAGAACCACCCATTTTTGGCTGCAGATGGCCAACAAAGCTTCCTGCAATATTTTGTGAGCATCCAGTAGTTGTCCAGATGTTTGCTGCCTAGATTTGGTTGACCTAAGAAAACTAGTACTCTGAATAGCCACATTAGTACATTTTGATGACTGAAGGCAAAATGCTACCTACATTACTGGAATTGGCAGATATGACAGTCAGTTATTGGGCTACACCTTTTAAACTGGTAATTTCAAAGGATATGTCACTGAGGACAACAAACACTGGGGTGAGGCACTCTAAAAATCAGGCGCAAAGGTGTGTCGCTTGCTCATAAAACAGCAGTCCTGCTTAACTACAGAAACAAACATTCAAAGTGTGAGAATCCAGCTGGTAGCCAAGACAGCAGCTGTTTATCTCTCCAGGTGTGCCACCTGTGCCTGAAAAACTAGACGACTTTTGGGGATGGTAATAGTTCCCCAAAACTACGTCATGGGTGTATACTAATTTTTCTCTATTGTTTGTCTGCAATCCCTTATCTAATTTTGGAAGGAAATGTGTTTATTTCATGTTTTGTTAGAGTAGCAACATTTTAGGAGATATGACAGAAATAAATAAAACTCTGCATGGCAAGGAAAATGCGGGCAATGTTTTCAGCTCGGTTTCTCTTTCATTCTCTATCACAATGCTAGAATTGGAGAGGCATCCATTAAAATTAAACGTGGGAAGATCCATGAAAGGAAGTAATCCTTCATGGAATGCATAGCTAAACTGTTGCACACACCCACTGCTATCAGATGTGCTGATGGCCACACTTTGAAAAGAGGACGGGGGGATCAAGCAAGCAGTGGCTATTAGTTCTGATGGCTCTTTATCCCTAGAACTACAGTCAACATCCCTCAAATGACTCATTCATTTTCCATGTCCCTCAGCTCCCTGAATGTGTCCCTTAGGGTGCAGAATCCAGGACTTGATTCTGGCAGATTCTTCTCGTATTCTTGTGATCCTAATGACAGCAGTAGCAAATACATCCTTGTGATTTTCTTAAAAAGCAGTAAGGTGGGCCAGTTGGAGGGGACTTAGGGCTTCAACTGGTGAAAATGTATTCCGTGCAGTTCTTGGTTTTGAGATATTAAAAGAGAGTAAACTGCACATTCTGACTAGTTATCTAAGGCCATCTTATGGGTGTGTGTGATTAAGGCACCTCACTAGAATTAAATCTGACTGTCTGGTCCAGAACTTTAGTAAAATCCTGCTGAGGAATTTCCCCTATACTACATAGGATGTGAGATGGCAGGCCTTCTTGATGGTAGCCCCTTCCATTTGGGATGCCCTTCCCCTCTATTGCAGCGTTTCCCAACCTTGGTGCATATTATTGTTGGCCCTATCTTTGCATTCATTTGCCAAAGTCATCATTATTTCTTCATTCTCAATCTTGGTATGTTTGTAATGCGTAAGCAACTTTTCTTCTAGTTGTCTTGTAGCTGCTGGCCCTGGTTGCTTAGCCAAGAGTCCCAAGTCCTATAGTCCATTTGTAACCAGATGTTAAGGAACTACGACACAATGCAGTCCATGTTGATCCAGGCGATGACCAATCTGGTATGGTTTTCTGTAAATTACATCCCACCATATTGTTTATGGGAGAGACTCTTCATATGGCTCCTCTGATGAGACTTGATGTAGGAGATGACCAGGCTGAGTCCCGAGGGAGGGGTCAAACACATCATCAGTCTTGAGTCCCTTCACGTCCACAAGAGATCTAAGTCCAGTCCATCTTGAATTCTACTGACTCTTATCTGCCACCAATTTGCTTTGACCGTTAGTAGTTCAGATTCTTATAGAAACTTTTATATTCATTTGAACTGTCTAGATTTCCTGATTTCATCATGTTTGACACCTGCCCAGTATGGTTGAATCTCTGGCATATAACTCTCATCTTCCTAAGAGCACACAAAACCCACAACCACATCAAGATAGTGCCTCACTGGGAGTCAAGGTACCATTATCATCATCATCACCACATTCATCATCATCATCATTCCCAACCCACCAAATTTATGTGAGAAAAAAGGAGCATAGGTTTCTCTACAAAGGGCTGGATAAGCGTGAAGTGGAACAGTTCACCCAGATGTGCACAATGAAGAATTAGGGCAACAAAATAGAGTATATTTAAACAACGTATCTTTTTGAATTGTTCTGGATAGAAGCTCTGTAGCTTTCTTTTGCCAGGCCTGTAGGATATGGGAGTTAAAAGAATATAGTTATCTGCCAACAGTTATGTGCTACATTGTAGCACACGGCTTACCAAGTAGTTAATTATGCAGATAAAACCTGTGTGATTGTTGCACCAACTTGTCAAAGTAACATCTGGCCCACAGAACTGGATGAGGATGAGGATGGATAAAAGGGCACAATTCCATCTGGCAGTCTCTGTTCCGCACAGCCATTCAAAGGAAGAGATTAAGGAGGGATGATGCCCAGCCTTTAAAAACGTAACCGCCTGCCAGGTTTCATACCTATGGATGAACTGCTCATCTCTCACCACTCCTAACTTCAGAATTCCTGAGGCTTTGGAAAGATGCAGCTCTTTGCAGTGGACTTGCTTATCTCCTTATTTATATAGGTTGGAAAGGTGGAGAAAAGGGGGAATGGGAAAAATTAGATTTTGGCAGATCATATGCTACAGTGCATACAATGTCCTTCAACATGTACAGAAGAAGTCCTCATGTTGGTGAGAGAAGATGCTGTGAATGTAGCCCAATCCTGGGCAATTGTCATTTAGTTTTCATCCCATGTCTTTTACATACAAGTACATACAAGTCCTCGACGTACAACAGTTCATTGAGTGACCGTTGAGTGACTTAGGGCTGTTTTTCACACTTACAACTGTTGCAACATCCCCACAGACGTGATCAAAATTCAGACACCTGGCAACTGGCATGTATTTATGACAATTGCAGTATCCCAGGGCCATGTGATCACCTTCTGTGACCTTCTAACAAGCAAAGTCAATGGGGAAGCCAGATTCGTTTAACAACCGTGTTACTAATTTAACAACTGCAGTGATTCACTTAACCTGTGACAAGAAAGGTTGTGAAAGGGGGCAAAAACTCACTGAACAAATGTCTCACTTAACAAGAGAAATTTTGGACTCAGTTGTGGTCATAGGTCAAGAGCTAGCTGTGCTATATTTTTATGATCTATTTTAGGCCCATTTTACTTGCTCAGTGTTGAATGTTATATGTCGATCATTTGAAGGTGCTTCTGACAGAAAGAAAGAAAGAAAGAAAGAAAGAAAGAAAGAAAGAAAGAAAGAAAGAAAGAAAGAAAGAAAGAAAGAAAGAAAGACTCAGATTGAACCTTCACCTTCACATCTGACATATTTACATAGCCTCAACCCCACCCCAAAGTTTGGTGGTGATAAAGATCTGAAAAAGAACGATCATTTCTGAAAGCTAGAGATTAAAGTGAGATTATTAAACTTAAAGGGTTACACCAGGAAAATCTACATTAAAAGTCAGCATCACGAAAGTTTACATAATAGAGATCATGGGGAAAGTTTCTGTTTTAAAATAATCCTCAAAAATGTTAATTATGTACATTAGGGGAAATTGCATGCAAAAAATAAGTTGGACATTTATGAACAAAGCAGATGTGATTATTTTGACAAAAAATTAAGTTGACAAGTTGAAGAATTGCTGCATATCTGAGATGATGAAGTATAACACATAGTTTCCAATCCATGCTTCCCTAAAAAGGAAGATTATTATTTGATTGAGTGCCAACCCTACATCTGGGCTCACCCACTGTGGTCCTCCACATCTTTGCAAACAGCCATAAGAAGTTTATAAATTAACAATATTTCTTTGCATCTTGATGAAATTTGTCTTTGCATAGCACAGAAAATTCCAGAATCATCCTGGGTTCACTGGATTTAAAAAAAAAATGCTGGGGCTGAAAAGTTCTAAAAACTATTTCTGATTCCAAATCTTTGTTTTGAAAGTCAGCCTTGCCTGGGGGTAAAAAGGCAAAGTTATCATAGAGTACCTGAGAATAGACAAGGAAACCTCAATGTAGTCCTGTTTCATATCTAGGCTTTTCTTGTACTATTACTGACTACTCATCTTATTTGACAAAGCAGCTGTCGCCTTATCACAGCCATGTCACTGAATAAAATGAAACGTTGTCATGCCAACCCTTGCTCCAATGCTCTAACTCGGGGGAGGGCAACTAGGGCTCGATTATGACCTGTGGATTTCACCTCCCAGAATTCCTGATCCCGCAGGAATAGTTGCCCACCCCTGACTAATTGATTGTTTGTGTCTGAAAGTTCAGCTTGCACCCATGCACTCCGTGTTTTGGGCTCTGTCCTCAGTAGGTTTCCCAGGCAAGGGAAAAGCTAAAAGGCCAAATTGGTCAGCCAATCCACTTCCATTCAGGAACACAAACACACACACACACACACACACCAAAACAAATAAATAAACATTCTTTCAAGCAGTTGCTAAACTTAGACTTCAAGGATAAAATTCAGGTTGGGAAAAATTCCACTCCCAGTTGTTGTGCTGTGTTGTGCTGTGCTTTCTATTCTATTCTATTCTATTCTGTTCTGTTCTGTTCTGTTCTGTGCTGTTCTGTCCTATGTTTATAATTGTAATAAATAAATCAAGGTGGCGAACATACTTAATGCTCCTTCCTCCTCGTCCTATTTCCCCCACCACAACAACCCTGTGAGGTGGGCTGGGCTGATAGAAAAGGACTGGCCCAAAGTCACTTAGCCAGCTTTCTTGCCTAAAGCAGTACCAGAACTCACGGTCTCCTGGTTTCTGGCATGGTGTCTTGACCACTATACTAATTTGGCTCTTTGGAATGATCTGTAGAATGATGCATAGGTAGAGTAGTCCTAATTTAAATTTAAAACCATATCCACTCCTTTTAAAAACCAAAATGATTCCAGCTGGGTGACTTGCAGCTCTACAGATCTTTGCATGTCTGTTACAAATTTTAAATAGAATTCTAGTTAACTTTCCACACCCTTGGGAGTGTTGCACCATTGCCTATCCTCTTATGTTCCTACCCCTTTTCTGCAGGGATCTTTAACCATGAAGCTTCCCTTCCCTTAAGATCTGGTAACTAATGATTCTTTTTTCCTACATAACATCTGGATCCTGGTCTGTGCTCATTTTCCTACTACTGTGCAAATCCAAAATCAGAGTCGTAAAAGCAGTAGAATTTTAACAAGACCAGGCAAGCAGGAATTGGAACATTCCATTTTGCACATTTAGAACAGAGAAAGGAAATGATTCAAGATGTTCCTGGTGCTCAGAATCCTTCCCCAAAGCCCCCCTATTTTTCTGGCCTGATGGAATTGGAGCTTCTAAAAAACGCTCAGATTTATGCTTTCAAACAGTTGAGAGAAGCCCAATCCAACTGGCGAGAATTGCTCCAAGTCGGGAATGCTTTTCTCTGACTCTCAAAAAGAAAAGGGACCAAGGAGCAAAAAAAAAGAAAGGAAAGCAAACCAGGGAAGTTTTGATTATGATTTATTTTCTAGACTTATCTTCCTTCCAGTCAGAAGGAACATTTGAATGGACTTTCCACTTAAAACAATGCAAACTGAGAAATACATAAAGTATAAAGATAAAAAGGAGAGAAACAGGCAAGGGAAACAAGGGGGCATTTTGAGGCAACATGCATGTTAATTCAAAAAGGACAGCTCACTCTTTTAAAGGGCTCCTTATCTAAAATCTGCTATAATATATTTTTTTTAATCCGCAAGAAGGGAAACTAGAAGTCTTGACAATGTTCTAACTCAGAGCCAGGTGGCTGAGTTGGAAGTTTTCTGCGTGAAATAATGCGTTTCTTTTTAAATCGCTCTTAAGTTTGCTCCACTTTATGTTTGCAGACAATGCAAATCAGTGTCTCATTTTGCCTGGTTTAGGGGGAAATGCCCACTTCTTGAAGATGGATGGGCAGGGAGGCTGGCATGCAGGTCTTGCTGCTTCCCCACCACCACCCCACCTCACCCCCATATCAAAAAGAAGAGGGAAATCTTTATGCTTTAAATGCCATGTTAAATATTAAGATTTTGTTTTCATACACACACACACACACACACAGGTTATGATGAAGGGTAGACCCACTCTATCCACTTCTAGATGTACTGACTATTATGTTCTCATTTGCTCGGATACCAAAGAGTCTTAATTTAGAGTCCTAGATAACCATTTCAAGTTGAAACATTGCTTTCTTGAAAAGGTGCTGATCAAAGCTAGGAGATGAGCCCCATGCAGAAAGACAAACGTTGCCTGCTGCTCTGCCTTGGATGATGCGATGGGGAGGCCTGGAGTATTTCCTGCGAGTTCCCTCTGACATCAAGGGCTTCCCCCACGGGCTCTCTCCACAAGAGGAGGTGTGCTGTGTAAAGGCCTGCAGATTTTCCCTTTCCTCCCTCCTGGTGTTCTTCTCCATAAGAGAAGAGGTGGACAAGCCAAAAAGAAAGCCACCTCCTTCCTTGGCACCTTGGTGCATCCCATTGTGCTCTCTCATGGACCAATACAGCCCATCGCTTCACTCTAATAGGCTTGGCCAATGGATCAGGCTTGTGTTGAAAGCACCTGCTCAAGACTTTGAGCTCCATGTGGCTTCTAGGTTGGGGTAACTCTATCCCTTCAACCTGGATCAGGTGGCATTGAATCCATTGTGCAATAGAAGCAATGGTTGAATGTCCTGGATGGCCATAGTACTCTTTGTTCCTTTATGTCTTCCCCCATCTCAGTGTCCTGTTAGATTGTGCTTTGCCCTGGGATGACAAACCAGGCTGACTTGACTTGACTTGACTTGACTTGACTTTTGACTTGACTTGACTTGAGAATAGAGACATCTTCTTTCTTGGCCAGAGGAAAAGAAGGTTGCTGCATCAGAACAAATGCTTTGAGCATTCTGGTGGAGTTTGTGAATATTCTTTTGATATTTTCTCAAAAAGTGCAGAGCCTCTTTGGAGGAACCCAAAGACGCTTGTGATGACATAATGATTTTCTTTTCATCTGTCACACCTCAGTTGTCCCAAAGCTGTTGATGAACTTTCAGAAACCATCACTTAATAGCTTAAAAGCTTAATAATGGGCTTAACAAGCTATTTCCAGTGTAAGAGAATTATGCTCATTACATTTATTAATTGATTAAATATATATCCCCTCTTTTGTTGAGGAGCTCAAGTTGTCATACAGAGTGTTCTCTCTAGTTTTTTCCCACAGCACCATCCCAGTAAGGAAAGCTGAGTTGAGTGGGAGGGATTGGTCCAAAGGTCCCCAACAGTTTCCATGGCTAAAGGTGATCTAGAACAAGTCTCCTTGATGCCAGCACAATATCTGATTCTTGGGTTGAGAAAGAGGGACTCTCTCATATACAAAGCATTGATGGCTGACAGGAGTCCAGAACCTGTGTCTCCCTCTCCTAATCTAGCACCTTCTCCATGGAACCACAATGGTTATTGGGATAAGAGGTAGAGATTGAACAAAAGTCCCCCAGGGAGAGTCTGTGGCTGAGTGGGGACTAGAATCTGATCTCCCCACTCTTAGTCCAAAGCCTTCAGCACTATGCCGTACTGGTTCATGTGGCATGTAACACATCTTTCTTCATTTCGTTGGCTAGAGATGAAGGGATCTGCTACCCTGCACCAAGAGGGATTCAGCCAAGTATCCATTAGTTTAGTTCTCACTAATCAAAGAGAGAACCAATCTAGAAAGGAGAGATTTCCTGACAGTTAGAACAATCAATCAATCAGTGGAACTGCTCCCTTCAGAAGTTGTGGATGCTCCATCACTGGAGGTTTTTAAGAAGAGGTTGGACAACCATTGATCTGAAATGGTACAGGACGTCCTTGAATCACAACAGTTACTTTAGAGACCATTTGAAGCTGCAACAGCATTAAAAAAAGTGACTTATGACTGTTTTACATACTTACCATTGCAGCATCCCCATGATCACATGATCAACATTCAAACTCTTGGCAACTGGTTCATATTTACGGGATCACCTTTTGCAACCCTCTGACAAGCAAAGTCAGTGGGGGGAGCCAGATTCACTTAACTGTGGTAAGAAACATCATAAAATGGGGCAAAATTCACTTAACAAATGTGTCACTCGCAACAAAAATTTTGGGCTCAGTTGTGGTGGTAAGTCTTCCAAAATCATGTGGGCTCCATTGCTGGAAGTTTTTAAGAAGAGACTGGACAGTCTCCAGATGTCCTCACTGTTAGGAACTTCCTCCGTATACATGTGCTTGCCCTTATATTTATTTATTTTATTTATTTATTAAATTTATATGCTATCCATCTCACTATCCAAAGCGACTCTGGATGGCTTACACATATCCCTAAAAATACTATGGTAATAAGGAACCCAAGGTGAATAGGAATTGGACATGACAAGGATTGTTTGATCCTATACTCCTTGTGAATCCTAGGGGCCCTTGCTTATTGGAGCCAAGTTCTCTTGCTCTGCACCTTCCCCTAAAGATACATAGCCAAGAGATATTGATGCTTAGAAGACCAGCTATAGCAAGCTATAGCACAATCAACAAGGAAGCTGTGTTCTACTTTTAAAAATATAAGTGTAATCCTTGGCTTAAAAGGAATTGTATACTCTGAATTCCCAAAGAAAAAAAAGGATTAAAAATTTCAGTATCCACCTCCACTTTTATTCAGGAATACTGCAGACCAGTGGTTATCAACATGTGGTCTCTCCCTTGGGGGGGAGGGCATGATGTCCTAACAGAGGGGCCACAAAGGCTTGAAGAAGTGTTATGATTTACATCTTAAGTTTTTTGGGGTCCATGGCGCTGGTCTGTGGCCACAAAAGGTATTTAAAGGGGGACCGTGATATGTCCTTCCAATATCAATCCTGTGGTCTATGTTGTATATTAAGGTTATGTAGTGCTTTTGATTCAAAGAGGAAAGGGAGGTTTGCACTGTTGCATCTGGAATCTGTCAGATTCTTAGGAAATTTGCACGTGAAGAATTGTGCAAAAGAAAATGTGTGTGTATGTGTGTGTGTGGGGGGGTGCTTATGACATCAGTGTTTGTCCTTTCACTTGGACTAATCTTTGATAGCTGTCCCAATGCATTGCAGCTTTCTTCATCTGGGATATCTTTCAGAAGTTTGGACTTCAGCTCCCAAACTTCATTGCAATTGGCATGCTGGTTGGGGAATTCTGGAAGTTGAAATCTACTGGTCTGGAAGCTTCTCTGGTTTGCTATGTCAGGTTATCCCCAATGTCTGATGACATGTTCTGATGAAACCTAGACAATGTAAATTGTTAGGATAACCACCACGCAACTACATGGCCAGGTAGATGAACTTATTACAATAGTCAGCAGAAGTAGCTTGCAGTACTATAATTTTATTTATTCATTTGAATTATGTAGCCACCCATTTCATACACATGACTCTGGGCAGCACACAGAGAAAACAATACAAAAGCAACCAAAATTATAACAAGAATATCAAAACACACTAATAATAAGAACTATTAGTCCCACTAAAAATAGGGGTTTAACAATCTGCTTTCTACATAAACCTGTTTTCTAAATTATCACAGTAGGACAATTTCTGAATTGTCACAACCAAAAGAAGAATGACCCAAGGTTAAAAATAATTAAGGCTTTGATGTGCAAATGCAGCCATTAAGTCTATATCAAATCTGAGCAGGCATTTGGTATTAAGCAAGTCTATAATTCAATATATTATTGCACAAAACTAGAAATAGGTTTATTCAGTAGTCAGAAATAGGTTTATTCATTAGTTCAGATATCTTTCCTGTTAAAAAAAAGAAAAAGAAAACCCTTTAGTATGTCCAGATGTGGAATCCTGGGTCTTTTACCCATGACTTCAGCCCAGCTCTAAAAAACTAGAAATTAAACTGTTTGGGATTTTCCTACCCCAAATCCAGTAAGACCTTGAAAGACCCTGGTCTTTCAGTGGACCTATTGACTTTGAAATAGAATTGCACTTAGCTTTACTTTCACAGAATGTGGAACTGAAGTCAAAGCCAGAATCTCTGGGGAATGCATTCATTCGTTCCATTTCTATAGCTGCCCACCTCAACCAAGTGATTCTGAGCAGTTTACAGTTCTAAAATTAATTAGTGCTTTACCCAGTCAGGGTCAGTGTTCTACATGAGACATCCTGGATCTAGCCAGCAAATGAGGAATTATCTAAGAGCTAAACTCACTGACTTTTGATGGCATTACAAAAATGTAGTCTGTTTTGTTTACCAGTTCTACCTGTATATAATGGGAAATGTACTTTGGGCAAAACCAGAAAATCTGAATCACCTTTTATAGAGGCTTCTCCACATGGGATCAGCTTATGAGATCCTGTCGAGAGCATTGTACGTGACATTAAGCATGTTGTATGAACAAGGAGACAATGAGGAATTTGGTTTATCTGCCAAGCAACGAAATAGACATAGGCAATCAGCTTCATGAATGCCCAAGATGCAAGCTACTTTTTGAGGTTAAATTGGATTTAAGAGGATCCTTTAGGAACAAGAAACAAGAACAAGGTAAGTTTAGCAGAATGTTCTATGGAACATATGGAAAGAAAGCTCTGAATCCTATTTACTTCACATTAACATTACCAATAGGTATCGCTTAAGTTTTCCCAAGATCATGAATTTCCAGGGATTAGCTCAGAGCAGTCAGTGTTATAAAAACATAGACTGGACTGACCCAGATTGGAACCCACAAAACATAGACTGGAAGGAGATTTAGGAAATACTCCACCTAATCCAAAGGTATACAACCTTTCCTGGCCCAAGAATCACATTTGAATGGCATACCTTGAGAAGAGCCCACAAAAGTTAAATTAAAATTAAACTTATTTCATTTGCCTTTAAATTGAGTAAATTAAATTATATATAATTAACAGGAGTATTCCTCTGCCCTACGTTTCCAAATTTCTCCCTGCTGCCATGTTAAGAATATCTGATGTGTCAGCTGTGATGGGACCAGCTGCCATGAGGAACTCACCATAGGCTGTGATGGCAGCAAATGAGAGGGATTGGACTTTAGAGCAACTGAAGGGAAGCGTTCATCCACCCATTCTCCTAGGAATGAACATTCCATCACTAGTTATCATCCAACAGTGAAGTCACCCATAAGTGAGTCACCAAAAAGGCAAGCTGTAGACCATTATGGGAGACACCAAGTATGTAATCTAAAAAAGGTTGTCATTCATTATTTTTAAACAATATATACATGCATCCTTTAAAGTACTAAGATCAGAAAGGCCGAAAATTACTGCTGGCATAGCAATTTCATTTGTCATCCTAGTAAAAAGGTTTCCAGATTAATCTAAGCACAGAGAACTGACTTCAAACATAAACTGTAGGGCTGGGCCAAGCTATCATCTTAGTTTAAGATACTAGGCCTGTGGGCAGTTTCCCTAGGTGTCTCCTCAAAAGACAAACATGGTTGTTCAGCTTATTGTCTTTAGTTGGCAAGCAGGAATTATAGGGAAATTAATCTAGAAAATATGATGGTTTGGGCAGAAATAAGGAACTCCCAGATCTTGCTGAACTACAGCTCCCAGCTGACCTAGCAAAGAAGATGGAAGCCTGGAGTTGTTCTTCAGCAACATACCATAGATAGTCTGCTATTGGGGTGAGTGATTATTTAACAGGGGCTTAATTCTATCTATTTCTCCTTTTTCATAACTGGTGTTCAAAATTCTTCCTGGCTCTGATCCCGCAACCAAAAGATAGATGCAACTTATTTGATAAATAGTAGACTGGTTGATTCATTACGTGCCATCAGATTGGTATGGAATTTTAGCAACCCACAGATAAATCATTCTGGAGGAAAACTATCTACATGGTCCTTGAGAATTGACATTGATTTGATCGTTTTGATCTGTCTTCCAACTGTGCCTGCACTATTGCTGTATTTGAGTCTAACCATCCTGCTGTCAATCATCCCCTTCTATTTCCTTCTGCCATTATAGACTTCTCCAGTAGGGAAGGTCTTCACATAATGTGTCCTAAGTAAGATAATTTGAGTCTGGTTTATGTCATTTATGCCACAAGCAAAAATTCTGGATTGATTTGTTTGATGATCCATTTCTTTATTTTCTGGGCTCCCCGTGGTATTGCTAAAAAAAGATGCGATCAGAATTGTTATTGAAGGAATGTTGTATTGGGCAAAAAAGAAAAATCCACTTTATAATTTCTTTGTATGAACATTCACATTTATTTCTGTAATCTTTAAAAGTTGAGGATTTATGCAGAAATTGAATAGGTGGATAAATAGCTGAAAATTGACCAGTTAATTTATTCTCTATTCTGCAGATAAGCAGGAGTTGGAGTTGAGGTTTCTTTTAAGATTAAAGTTGATAAGCACCCTAGTTTACCTATGCCTAAAACAAGATGTTTCCAGAAATGAATTCACAGTTAATCCTTGAACTTGATGTTAACCCACTCACCAATTTCCTCATCAATAACTGCCTACTGTACTGTGACCTTTCACACATCATGGATACATCGATTTATTTAACCATAATTTGATAAAGAAGCCATAAACAACTCAGAACGCTCTCACGCATATTAAATTATAGAGCATGGATGATAAACCACAGCTGGGTTCATCACATTTTCTATTGGAGTGGCTGAAAATCTCCTGCGCTGGCAAAGCAGTCGGATTAGATTACCTTTACATTTCTTTATAATTCTGTGACTCTTTGAAACTTCTCAAAACTTGACAAAGCTTCTTCAAAATAAAAAGCAGCTGTGTATTAGAGCAGGACGAATAAAACAACCTCTTTTGTAAATCCTTACATGCAAATAACCCATAGAAGAGATTAATTATTTCACTCAAGCTTTTTCAGAGTCAGCCAGTTCGGGAATATGAAACTATCACACAAGGACATACAGATAGTCCTTGACTTACAACTATTCATTTAGTAACTGTTCAAAGTTACAACGGCACTAACATAAGTAACTTATGACCGTTTTTCACACTTGTGAGCATTGCAGCATCCCTGTGGTCACGTGATCAAAATTTCATATATTTATAAGTGTTGTGGTATCCTGGGGTTATGTGTTCCCCTTTTGCAACCCTCTGACAAGCAAAGACAACTAGATTCACTTAACCGTGTTACTAAGTTAGCTGCAGTGATTCACTTAACAACTGTGGCAAGACAAGTCATAAAATGGGGCAAAACTCGCTTAACAGCTGCCTTGCTTAGCAACAGAAATTTTAGGCTCAATTGTGGTCATAAGTACTCTAATGCAGAGTGTTTGGTCAGATATGAGCCTAGGTGGCGCAGTGGTTAGAGTGTTGAACTGCAGGCCACTTCTGCTGATTCAATCTAGCGGTTCAA
>JANHFL010007063.1:31066-42059 GCA_032468155.1 Oxyrhabdium leporinum | reverse complement strand
AGCAGCTACAAATTATAGCAGTCACGTGTCCATTCTACAACAGTCATCTTCACAGTCTAGATTGTAAAAGAGTTTTATGCAAATCAATACAGTTTTCAAATTATTCACAAAACGGAGACATTTTTATTGGGGCGGAAACTATATATGCAGCCGTGGTTGCAAAATATTGTCCCATCTTATCCTTTTAGTATGCTTTATCCTAGCTTTTATTTCTTGTATGTATAACTCTTTTCTTCCTGTTTCCTCCCATTCCCCTGCAGGATCCCCATTAAGTAGAGGTTCTTCTTTTCAAGATACAGAGACAGACTCCTCTGGAGCCCCACTGCTTAAAGTGTATTGCTGAGAAACATGGACCTGGCGAATCCCCAGAAGCAGTGAGGTCTTTAAGTCAGCCTCACTTAGAGACCAGTTCAGAAGCAATGGACAATGGAGTCTGATGCAAGCCATTCTCAACTGTGCCTTCCAAGGAATACTTGATTTCTCTTGCCATTTTCCAAGGTTGATCCTGCTGTAGACTTGCTTTAAGGTGACCATTGGTGCTTTTGACAATTTCCTAGGCAATGTTGATCTCTGCTTCAGAAGTAAACAGAAATGATGTAGCAGTTACAGCTTTTTGCACATATCCTTTCCTTCATCCATTCTGCTCTCCCCTTACCCTTGTCAAATAAGGACTGACCTCTGCATTTTCCTTTCCAGAATAAAAAAAGATATCCTGCCTGTTAGGCTTATTCATCCAACAGACAAACTTATCTATTGCTGACTTGCCATTCATTTTCTCGTTTGGAATTCAGACTTGATTGTTCTCATGCAATTCCCCCTCGGGCATAGACCTTAAAATATCCACTCTTCCTTGTAAATAGCTCACCAGAACTCTGATGAGGAGACATTGTTGATTGAAGAATATGACAGTTCCTCCGTTAAAATCTTCAGAAACTCTTGCTGTCTTTCCTGTATTTTAATTTTATTCTCTTTTCTTTTCCCCTGCCTCATTTGAACCATGGGGGTGCCTAGATTGGAAATGCAAAGTTTGAAGGGGGAGCTGTTATTGCATCCTAGGGTATTTTGATTCCTACTGTGCTTTGGTGGTGTGTTTTTTTTTTAAAGCAAATAAAATTATATTTAAACAATGAATGTTGAAAAGTCACCCCCTTTGTCTCATACAAAGGGACTAATTTAATGGCTAGACATTGTGTGAGTTGTAATTCCAACAAAACTGGAGAACACACCAGATCGGAGAAAGATAATTTAAAGGATGGCATCTGAAGAAAGGAATCAAATTCTCTCTTTTGTTTAGTAAATAAAGATTTTGCACAGTGCTCTAGTGGTTGCTTCTGACCTCCATTGGGAAATAAAATGTGACTCATGTCATGTATATAAAAATGTCATTTGGCATCAACAGTATTGCTATAAAGAAGTGAGGTGTCATTAATGTGAAAGCTTGAAAGCTGTTTAAGAAATGTTGCCTGGTTCTTTCTCTACCAAAATGATCCAGCCCATAAAATGTTTCTTACAGCAGCAAACAAACTCTAAATAGTCTAACATGTGGTTTCCCTGACACAGGAAACCCATAGCTAGTTGACTTCCTTCTTGCTTCCTACCTGTTGGTTTTTAGAGGTAAATCATCTCAAATTCTTGAAAAAGCCTACATAATAATTGTTCACTATAATGAAGAGCTACTAAAATAATGTATTGGTATTATTACACAACTACTACTATTTCTATTCCTGCCTTGAAAGGCATTTGACCTGAAGACATCTTCATTGTCGGCAATTCTTAACACATTTGAAAATACCATAAGACAGTCAGCAGTCATTCCAACTAATCAGTAGAAGACAGCAAAGAATGGCATTCAGTCGGTATTTCTCTTCATCCATGCTTTAACTCATGTTGGGTTATTGCTTGGTAATTTAAACAGCTGAATGGATAGCTAAATGTCTATGGAGATTCTCAGTCATCCATCTTCATGAGCTGAAGAAGCTTCTTAGATGAGAAGCAAAACGTCTTCAAAGAAAAACAAAGTCCAGTTGCCTCTTGAAAAAGCACTTTTGGGTCAGCTGACTGGTTATTGTGAGGGGAAGATGCAAAATAACACAGCTGCTATACGTCTTTGCACTTGGAAGACCTATTTTGCCTGACTCTTAGGAAAGGGTGAGAACTAACATGAATATAGGAAGCAGATGAGTAAAGTTTTCACCAGTGGGAAAGCAGCCCACTCAGCAGTCCTGCAAAGAATCATTGTTCCAAACTTTTTGGGGGGTTATTTAAGATACACCGCAACTTCATTCCTACTATACCAAACTGGCTCTGTAGTGTAGCTGAGCCAGAAATAATTTAATTCTAGTATCAAACACAGATGATCATATGAGATTGTCTGCTACTTCTGGAGTGGTGGATAGATTGCTATTTTGGTTTGAAGATTTGGAAGTGACCAGTGCCAATTATTTGCAGGGCTGAACTGGGGAATGAGACTGGATCCTACACTGCTCCAGAGAAAGTCAGAAACTACAACAGCTCCACTATCAAATCTAGGGTGAATAAAGTATTAAATATAAACCTCATTTTTAGCAACAGTGGCCTGAAGTGATGACTAGCATTCAGTTTCTTCTCACAAAGTTAACATGCCTTTTCTTTAAAAGTTTGTTCTGAAAAAATGGAAGTATTTTAGAGGGTAACTTAAGTTTTAGCAAAAAGAAAGGAATTGCCTATAGTGCAGGTAAAAATGTTATCTTCTTCAGGAACATGCTTTAGGGGAATTCAAAGCTTACAGTGCCACGGACTTGAAGAACCAGTTTTCTCCTTTATTGCTAATCACACACCAGATGCACACAAAATGACCACCACTATTTCTGTTACTAATATCTATGCAAAAAGAATTATCAAAGTTCTTTCCATGACTACCACCCTCTTGTCTAATGAGAAAAGCACTAGATCCCTCTGATCATTTCAAATGTTGAATTATCACTTTGACAGAATAGTGTGGAAGCCAGTATGATTGTGCTCTCCTCCCAAGTCCTGAGTTTAACTGATCTCCTAGGCTACATGGGAACAAAACTGGAGGAATTACAACAAACTGTAGAGTCTTAGTAGTAGCCCTACTTCTTTCCTTTTCAAGGTTGCAGGATAATGATGCATCCGAAAAGCAAAATGTTCAGGCACCAAGGCCTTGGCTGGACTCCATGCAAACATCCTGCTCTCTCTGTCCCACTACCATAAAAATGAACACATCCTATGAAAGTGGACTTCAACCTTAAGTCCAGCATAATGTATTTGTCATTGCTGTCAGCTGCCAAAAGGGGTAGAGTGGAGTGGCAGCAGTGATTTTTCAAGTTCAGGCTCTGAAGAATGGAAGGGAGGCGATTTCAACTTAAACATCTCCGTCAGATAGACACTTCTCCCTGGAGAATGTCCAAATTGGGGACAGGGTGAGTGATAGGCTGCTTTTTCTGTGTCTTAATCACATCAAGAGGACACTGTCCCACAGGACATTCTTTTGGTCAATAACAGGTGAAAAATACACAAGCTGGACTTTGATTCCAATGGACTCTTTATAAAGTTCACCAGAAGAGAGGACTGTTCTGCCTTTTTGATGCTCTGGGAACAAAATGTTTTATTTTGTGAAATCCATTCTACCTCTGCCCTAGTCTAGGAAAAGGGTTTTAAGTTCCAGGAAGGACCAACACCACATGCAGGATCATGAATGACACTGTAGATCTGAGACACAACAGCCAGTTTGACATCTCCCCTTCCCAAACTGGAGAAACAAATTGGCAGGACATGATAACAAAAACTAGAGAAGTAAGTATTTTACCCTGGGTAACACTAAAACCTTGTTTAGTCTTCGTGCTGTAAAGATCAGTGCCTGTTTGTACATAATCCTATAGTTTTGTTCCTCAGAAGACTCAGAAGATCTTTCTTCTGAGTCTATATGTACAGGTAGTCAAAGCAAAGTATCTATGAAGGGCTCTATTAGCCAACCTCCGCCAGATCTGTTGAGACCTAATACTTCTAGAATTCCCAGGTAGCATAGCTCGAAACAGCTACTTCTTTTGCCTTTATGCATTATGGGTCTGTTTATTGGGGAGTGTTGTAGAAAGTTAGCACCCACCCCTCTCCTAGAAGAACAAAATATTCTAGGAAATATTAAAAAGGCAGAATATTATATTTCTCTGGATGAGAAAAGGAGAAACATGTTTTTAAAGACAAAGAGCAGCTCCCTGCAGCTCCCTGCCCCCAACAGAGATTTGGTGCCCATTGAGCAGGGCCAGCCTATCTACAAGACAATTAGACCTTCAGGGTGAAGGGATTAAGACATGACCCTCCAGGGCATAATAGGATTATCTATCAGCAGAGCTCACCACATGGCATGAACACCTGGGGGCATTACATCACACACATCTCAGGCTGCAACCAAACTTGGGACAACCTACAAAGTTAGCCATGACCCCTGCATAGCCCCATGGGAGTCTGACAGCAACCAATAGAATACATGCCCTTGCCACAGGAACAGGAAGCTCAAGGGCAAGGCCCAAGAGAGGGTTATTTATACATAACCCTCACTCTACACATGTGTTCAGCTGCAGCAGGACCTCAAACTCATGTGGTCCTGTTCATCAATAAACCATCTTTCCAAAGAGCCTCCATGTTTCCAGTGTCTTTTTTTCCCACTTGGAACTGAACCATATTTCTTCCAACAGTGTCTTAGTTTCTTTTAAAATTGCATTCAAATTATTGTTCCTCTGCCAGGAAATTCCTCTGTTTAAAAAAATGTTTAAATTCCTCCAAATGAAATAGAGAGATGGATTTAGCATGTGTATCCTTTGAGGAAGTATTCTTTTGGTTTCTGAATGTTTCCTATTATCAGAAAAAGACAGTGCTTCTGGTCTTCGTTGGATTTACTTGGTAATAACCAAGTAAGGGAAGAGAGTTTACAACTTTACAGATGAAAGACGTTCCAGAAAGTATTAGCTTGATCTCACAGTCATGCTTTACACTCCATTGCGGCTAAATCAAAACAAAGCACTTCATGTTTTGTGTTTTATGTGAACTAGGCAATCATGTTAAAAGATAAGGTAGCTTAACATATTGTTAGGATGCAAGAAGCCTTGTGGATTCTTAACTGTGGTTTATGATTGAGACAAAAAAAAAGCCATGGTGGCCTATAGCCACAAGGTGGCAGGCTAGAGGTATTTCTGCTGTTTAATACTATTGGGTTTGTGGT
Organism: Oxyrhabdium leporinum; assembly: GCA_032468155.1. Taxonomy (NCBI): domain Eukaryota; kingdom Metazoa; phylum Chordata; class Lepidosauria; order Squamata; family Cyclocoridae; genus Oxyrhabdium; species Oxyrhabdium leporinum. The sequence continues at coordinate 36,841 of JANHFL010007063.1, read as the reverse complement.
AGGTCCAATTAATTAAATTTTAATTTAATTTAATTTAAAACTTTGTGGACTATAATATTGCATGTAGACATCTGAAATCTGGATTTCTCTTTAAAAATCTTAAAACAACAGATTTTGTCTAAATTGATCATACAGTTATGGATAGTCTGCTTTAGAAAGGTGAGAAATTCTTATAATTATTTTGACTGCTAATTATTATTTTGACTGTTTTTGTCAGTCAAAAGCTATTAACACTTTTAAAAGTGCCAAACAGATTTATGATTATGTTTCCTTCCAATTGTATGTCATTTGCAGAAAGTTTTTCTGCTAGAATAAGGAATGTTTTTCTCTTTTTCTTACATGTAGTAAATTACTGTTTTGTAATTTTATAGTTTATAAATATTCTTCCCCCTTTCTTTGTTTATATTCTTAAATATTTTAAAAACTGCCCAGATTTACTGGGAGTTAGGGATCCTATAAATCTAATATATAATTATTATCATTATTAGAAATAAAGTATTGCCATGAATAACTGACTACATTACATTACAATTGAAGAGATAGGAATTAATACTTTTTTCAGTTTTTTAAAATGTTGGTTTATAGGTATTAAAAGTTGGGTATAGTTAAAGTGTGAAAAACAACTTTCTGCTTCTTCATTCCTTACTATAATATTCTGATTTACCAAGGAGAATAACCACTTATAAATCACTGCTAGCATTTTGTTTTAAGCCATGGACTTTAAACTCATGAAGTCACAAGACCAGGTGTTTCTCCCTAATGACCTTGCCTTGTACAATTCTTCCTCTAGTGATGACTATTCAATTAAAAGAATCATTTGAAAGCTCCTACTTTTATATTTACTGTTATGCTCTTGGGAACAAAGGATTTTTAGGAAATTGCACTAATAACAGAATGGACAGAACAAAACTGCTGCAAACTGCAAAGAGGCACTTCAAGTTTCTCTCAATATGCGCTAAGGAAAAAGTGAACGTATAAGGAGTCCCTTGACTAATTACTCTGGCAATAAACACCACTGAACTGTAAAGGGTTTTTTATGAGTTTGCACTTTGTTTGTTTATGGCAAAGGTTGTGATTTATGGATCCTAATGCCCTTTATAGGAAACTTTGTCTTTGCCATATCTTTCCATCAGCAATCAGTTGTCTCCAAGGTATAGGTGCCTAGGGATGTACAAAACAATTCATCCATTGTTCTCTCTGACTCTGGATGAGGTACCAAGACAGACTTGGTGCATAATTTGGGTCCTCCTGGATTTGTTGCACAAATTCATCTTTATGACGATTTATTTATTGAGAAAATTAATATTGCTGCCTACTCACACATAGTGACTCAAGGCGGCTTTCAGGATATAAAAACAGCATATAAGAGAAATAAAAAGAGTAAAAAGAAAAATAATAAAATAACACCCCACCCCACCCCCGCACCTCGCCAACAACACACATTCATACTAGCCATTTAATGAGCTCCATCCCACTGTGTGTTCCCCAGGCCCACTGGCAGAACCAGGTCTTCAGCGCCTTCCGAAAGAATGGGGGGAATGATGTTCCAGAGAGAGGGAGCCACCACGGAGAAGGGCCTTCTTCTGGGACCTGCCAGATGTATCTCCTTAGGGGATGGGACTCGCAACATTCTTTGCCTCCCTACTCCAGTGAGTCAGGTAAATATGACCGGCAAGAGACAGTCCCTCAGATAACCTGGTCCCAAGCCATGAAAAGCTTTAAAGGTGACAACCAGCACCTTGAATTGCACCCAGAAGCAAATCGGCAACCAATGCAGTTCCCACAGGAGAGGTGATACACGTGCACACCAGGGTCTGCACAAAACCATGAGGGCCACTGCAATTACGCCCATTCCTGGATGGGGTGGGTGGGGGTGCTTGTTCATGATCATTCATGTCCTTTTTGAATTAGATTAGTGTGAGTTCTAGTCCTGCCTTAGATGCAAAACCAGCAGTGTGATCTTGGACCAACTTCTCAACCCTAGGAAGTAGGTGCTGAAAGAAAAATCCAGTTCGGTTCCAAGCCGGGAGCCAATGAATTTGGAGGCAGACTTCAGGAAGGAGGTCTCCATTTATTTAGGAATCAGAAGCAAAGTGATTCTGCATCAGTTCTGGGACAGCTGACAGCCTGGCATGGGGAGTAGAGTGATTTGTATACCCTTTTGGACCTTTGAGATTGAGATGCCTGGCAGGGTTATTTGATTAGATTAATAAAGTGCTTTTTTGTATTCTAATGGTCCCTATTTAGTTTCCTGGGGAGTGGTCAGGGTCAAGGCTAGCCTTGGGGAAAGGTGGGGAATATAAATTCTGTGTGGCTTTGTGTTTTCTGACTTAATCCTGTCAATTCAGCCTATCTCAGTCTTCTAACTGGGGTTACTTGAGGCCATGCTGGCTGGGAGGCAAGGATTGCTTTAGCTTCTGTGGATGGTTTTTCTTTGCTTTCTCTGGGGGCATGGAAATAAAGGGGTGGGTGGGGGGGTGTCTTATGATTCTTCCTATACAGCCAATCTAAAAATCACATCTGGAATCTTGTCAAGAAAACTGCAATCGCCAGGAGTCAACAATGACTTTGAAGGCACCCAAACAAAATGCTCTTTACAAGGCTGCTCTTGAAGACTATCCAGAAGCTGCAATTGATCCAGAATGCAGTAGCACATGCACTTTTGAGCACCCTAAAGTTTGTCCAAGTAATATCATTGTTGCATGAGCTCCATTGCTTTCTAGTTGCTTTCCAGGTACAATTCAAGGTACTGATTAGCACCTTCAAAGCCCTAGCATAAATTATTCGTGGAAATGTCTCTCCCTGAGGATATGGTCATATTATATGGTGGCTGAACTCCAGATCTCTTCCTTTAAATGTTGCCATCTAATTGGGCCTTGGAGGCACACTTTCTCCATAGCCACTCCACCATGCTCCAATAGTCTCTCATCTGATACCTGAGGAGTTCCTAACATTTTAGCCTTCCCTGGCTAGAAACTGGCTCTTCCCCCAAGCATTGAGCTAGGGTCAGGAGCTTAATAATTTGGTAGGTTTGACTCCTGGATGGAAGAGTTGATTTGTTTTTACTCTATCGTTTTTATTGTTTACGTGAGATCACTATTTGAGATGGGTGACCATATAAGTTTTTTAAATAAATTGCACAGAAAGAAATATATTAGAATGTCTATATTTCTATAAAGCATCCCATAATTTTTAAGGAGCATGTTTTAAAATGCACGTTAGTATAATAGTGGATGTATATATCCATTTATCTGATGCTTGGCAGCTGAGCAGCTTTGGGTTTGGGGGCCTGCCAGTTCTAGGAGTATGCCATCTTTGATGCTGGATGGGGTTGCACTGCCCCAAACAGACCCGGTGTACAACTTGGAAGGTCCTTCTGAACTCACAACTCCTACTTGAAGAGCAGGTGGCAATCATAGCTAGGAGGGACTTTTGCACAGCGTTGTCTTGGGTGCCAGTTGTGCCCATTCCTAAATCTGGAGCCTCTGCTCATAATGACTCATCCTGACTGGGTTACTGTAACACACTCTACACAGGGTTGCCCTTGAAGAGTATCCGGAAACAAATGCAAAATACGGTGCTGTGGATGTCACGCACGTGCTTCCAGAACAGCACATGTTATACCTCTGTTCTGCAAGATTATCGGTTTGCTTGGCCAGTTCCTTTCTGTGGGTGGATGAACGTGCAATTAAAAACAATGAAATAACAATATTGGAGGGCGCTCTACAATAAAAAGCACTGGATATTTCTTTTAATATTATTAAAATGCTAGGTGAGAACATTAGAGGTTACAAACAATGGACTCCCATCGTCTAATCACTTTACAGAGATAAACGGGGGAAAGAAGCGGGGAATAAAAGCCATAAATTCAAAGCTTCAGTCAGCTCTTTTCAGACATTTTATTGCAAACGACCAAAGCATCCGCGAAGCTACCGGCGGACCTCTCCGCACCGGCCGCGAACGTGTATTCTAGAATTTCCCAGCGTCCCACCATCAGAAGCGGTAACCTTAGCAACCGACGCCAAACCCGGGGTGGGGGGGCCTAACCGGTCGTCTTTGACTTCCTCTCGCCGCGGATTGAAAGAGACGGCTGACAATCAAGGCGGCGAGTTCGAAGGTTGGCCAAAACCTTTCCGGAACGGGTTGGGCAGACTGCGCTTCCCTTCCGTTTCCGGCTACCGTCGTAGAGGTGCGTGCTGAGGCGAGCCGAGCGGCCCTGAAGGAAAGGGGAGAAGCTCCAGTCAAGCGATCCCGGCATCATGGGGGCCAGTGGAGAAGAGGCTGCCGACAACGAGGAGCGATTCGACGGCATGTTGCTCGCCATGGCCCAGCAGCACCAGGGCGGCGTGCGTGAGGTAAAATAAGAGGGGCAGGAGCGGGCGGTCCTTCCTTTCCTACTTCCTTCGGGCCTTGCTTTTTGGAGCCCCTCCGCCTCGGAGACGTTTCTTTCCCTCGCGGAATCACAGCGGGGGGGGGGGGAAGAGGGTGGCCGTCCTCCTTATGAACCCACCCGGAGCGTTTACGCAGGGGAGAGGGAGATGGTCGGTCTGACCCGGCATCAGTTTTTAGGCCTCTCCTTCTCTTCGGCGAAGGGGCCCGGCGACATTAACGCTCAGACGAGAGACCAATAAACGCACCCCCGCCGCCATTCGCGAAGAAAAGATCCGTACGAAATCCCCCAAACGGTGTTTTAAAAACGTGGAACTGGTACCTCTGTTTCGGGAGGAAGGCGAGGCTGTAGCTGAGCGCACGGGGGTGAAGAACTTTACTTCGAAAAAAATAACCACCTGGGAAGGATTAGGATTTCAAATGAACCACTTTGGGATAAAAGTGCGACTTTTTAGTTGCGCTACTAGATGTTGTTTTGTTGCCATTCAGTGATTTCCGTGGCCTTTTAAGACTCTGATTTGTTGCCACTGTAATTTCCAATGCATTCCAGAAAACCTCCCAGGTGGATGCTCTCTTTGGGGGGGTCTCTATCCTGGCTACCAGTAACCTGCAGCTCCTTTTGATTCTCGGCCAGTTCTAACCCAAATGGGCATTATAGTGGTTCATAGCTGTACAATACTGCTACTCAGAGCTGCCGGTTGAAAATGAATGAACTGGATCTCTGTACAGCCCAGAGAGGTGGAATTGATGAATCGAGCTAAGCCATGGCTTGCTTAATGGTGGCTTATTGAAAGGGTCAGGACCAAACACGCCGGGCCATTGAGGAATAGCCTGTTTCTTGGTATGGATCTACATTCTTTGCTTGCAATTTGTCTTATAGCCATTGAACGCTTTTGGTTGTTTTATTTTTTTTAACGCAGATGTGGAATTTGCATTTAACTTATTCTGTGTTTGTGTGCCGCAGGGGTCATTGGGAGCCCTCGTGATTTTCTGGTGAAAGTGTTGGACGTAGACTGGGAGAGGCATGTTCAAGTCCATCCTTAGGCGTGGAAGCTCAGTGAGTGAACTAGGACCAGCCACGTGTTCTCAATCTACCTCACAATTTGGGAGGATGGGATTAGATGAAGAAGTACACCTTCTGAACAAAAGGCAAAATACAAATTTAACAAATATAATGCAACTCTCCACTGGCCTTTAGATATATCTGCCATCCTCCCAGTAAGGTGGCATGGGCCACGTGCATGAGAATAATGGGAATTGCAGTTCAGCGGTTGTATATCCCATTAAAAACACTGCTGTTACTTTTTTATATTTATTTTTTACATTTATATACCGCCCCATTCCGAAGACTCGGGGCGGTTTACAGCTTATAAGCAATACTCTTAC
>JANHFL010007063.1:0-21718 GCA_032468155.1 Oxyrhabdium leporinum | reverse complement strand
TCTGAGAAACATGGTAGTATGTTTTGGGCATTATCCTTCTAAGGCAGGGGTGTCAAACTCGCGGCGTTACATTGTCATCACATGATGCATCGCAACTTTTCCCCCCTTCGCTAAACCGGGAGTGGACCTGGCCATGAGTTTGACCTGTTCTAAAATATCTTTGTTGAAGCCCTGTTTTATATGCAGCAGCCAAACTACCTAACATCAACAATTAGAAACTTTCTTTCCAATTTAATACTGGGGAAGGGAACTGGGGCTGAGGGCATAGATGCTGGTATTCTTTATCTCTGTCAACTAATACTCATTTCTCTCTTTTTTGCAGGTTCATGGAACAGCATCCAGAAATGGATTTTTCCAAAGCAAAATTCAACTAATACAATTTCCCCTATTTTTTTTCTCCATTCCTGACAAACATTCAAATTGTAAACAGCAAGAAATACCTTTCCCTTTGGGATGATGCAGATATCCACTTCACTCCATTTTGGGGTTAAAAAGTAGTTGTACTGGAAACTCCATGTAGTATACTGTTTAGTCTTCTGGATTTTCAACAGCGGCATCAGTTATCAGAAGTCTGTCCTTCAGCTTTGTAAGGCAGTATTTTAGGGAGACAAAGGATTGAAATAAATGGGAGCTGTATTATACAATAATTGCTTCCCCTTGGGCTTCTCTTAGGTTTGGAAAATCTGGGAAGGTATCATTTAAAAAAAATATTAATCTGGAGTTGATATTCATCCTTGATCATACCCTTGCTCCTAAATAAAGGGTTGGAAGTCCTACCTTCAAAATAACATCCCTCTTTTGTTGTTTCAAAAACCAAGCAACCACTATACAGATATAACTCCGTATAACAACCGGAAGTGGCTTCCAAATCAATCAAAGCGCTAACAGTCTTTAAATACTTCTGGCATGTTCCCTTTGAGCCATTACTCCAAGGTGAAGCCGTGCAAGAATGTGTGTTCTGGGTAGATACAGGTTGCTATTTAGAGATTACAGTGCCGAGCAGCTTCATCACAAATCCATGTATCTGACATTATTATTTATTACCTTCAGAATTAACACTGCAGTCGTAAGTAGTGAAACCTGGAGTACGTTTGTCCAGGATTTGGGATAGGTTGCAAGAATGCTAGGGTCTTTAATAATGTGATATGCTGGTCTTATTTTCGTTCCTGTCAATGTTATCATTCGGGGTTTCCCCAAGCCATTTTGTAACTTACCTCAGAGCGTTGATGGGAATAGACTCAAAAGATTGGGAAGCTACAAAATGCTTCATTGTTTCTGTTGCAATATTGAGCTTGGGGAGTTTCAAATCCAGTCCACATCCAAGGAAAATTAGGATGTGGTTATTATATCGCTGATTTCCACCAAGGAATCTGAGGAGTTATGCTCATCTTAAGTCAATCTCATGAATTGTGTTGACATGAGAAAATGAGATGCCAATAATAACTACGGCTCTTCTGGTGTTAAAGGGAATGAAATGAACAAGAAGCAGGTCTCTGGCTTGCTGAAAATGAGCTGTCCACCTTGTCAGATCTCCTCTTTTCAGAATTGGACATGTCAGTCAAGAACGTTTTGTTGCTTACAAATAGCTCATATTCTGCATGCATGATTAAAAAGGTGATGCTTCCATACATTGTCAAACTCATGATTATCAGAGTACCCAGGAGCAAGCTATCCAAGATGATTAGCAGTTCTAAATAAACTCTTCTCTACCTTTCTGCTCTCTTCAGTTAATGTTTGTCAGTTGTTTGACTCCACTAAAGAAAATTAACAACAATGGAATATAAGGCTACTTCCAGAATGCTAGATGGCCTCCAGCAACGTGTGTATAAGCTGGAGGAAATGCGAATATGTTGGGTTTCCCATAGCAATGTCTTTTGGAAGTTTTGGGAGTAGAGATCCCAGCATTCCAAGCCTCCATGGTTCATAGCTGGGAATTCTGAACCTTGCAGTTGTACCACATCTGAAGGATTGAAAACATCTGGCAAAAATAGTCAATTTCCATAAACTCTAGACTCAGATGTTTCAAACACTACTGTTTCTTTCCTGCTAGAAACTACCTGTTGTTGCTTTCTTCTCGGGCTGTGCAGAGCAATGACCCAAGGGGGAAAATGTGCTTGATTCATTGGCGTGTCAACTGATGTAGTGTGCATGCTCCAAATCCCTCTTTTCTCTTGAAAGTCCATTCCGAGTGCTGAATGGACAACGGGGTATTTCATTGGACAGCTGACATCTGGATTGCTGCACAGCCTTACTTTCTGCCATGGGGCAGTGGTGTTGATTGCTGGACAACGGGGTATTTCATTGGACCGCTGACATCTGGATTGCCGCACAGCCTTACTTTCTGCCATGGGGCAGTGGTGTTGATTGCCTCTGCACACTTGTATTCTTGTCATCTGCTCAGCTTTAGACCACCCTAGTCAGCTTTCCCCAACATGGTAATGTGTATACATGTAGAAAAATAGATTGTGGAGCATTAGGTTCTCCTATGGAGGCGTTGTCCACTTGTTTGATGTCTTGCAAGGGAACCAACAAAAAAGGGAAGGGGAAGGGAAAACCTGCCTGTAACTGCCTCCCCTCCACCCAATTAAGTTTGGAAATGCCATCACTGAGCATAAGTAAGGCTTAAACAATTTGGCAACTACTGCTCTGGACTTACTGGAGCCTCTGTTCAACCTGAATTTGTGTTAAATAGAAAACTAGCATGCTATACATTTCCAGTATTTCTCCAAATAAGACAACTACACCACACTTTTAGGCATGGTGAGCACGTTGGCTCTTTTCTTGTCCCTTGCCTCTCTTCGTTATTAGCCAAGAGCAGCTGTCTGAGTTAAACAATCTTAGATTACATGACTTCCAGGTTGCTTATTCCAAGGCTAAAACTTTATGAACTGTTTGCATAGGACTCTTTATTGGACTTGGTGTGTGTGTGTTATGTGAACTCCTTGGCAGTGACCCCTATCATTTCCTGAAACCTGATTACAGACGAGCCTTGGTGCCATGGTACAGGCTGGGTTAATGACTTTGTTTATACTGATACCAGCGATCCCGTTAAGGTCCAAGTCTTCTGGCACCTTCATTGAGAAAATGGTCCTCTGAGCCACGCGGAGATCTCACTTCATTCTAACCAATCAGCCCAGGGCAGCCCTTGTTTTTCAATGAACTGCCGCAGCTCATCAACAGGAGGTCAAGGCTGCTGAAGTGGGTGGATTTATTCGCCCATTCAGGAGCCTTATAAGCAGAGATGATAGCAGCCAAGGGGAGGACGAAAGAAGCTGCAGAGTAACGAGAGCTGTAGCTCTGAAGGGATTGGACGCTTGCCGAGGCAGCAGGCAGGAGGAAAGCACTTACTTTGATTGTACTGAATGAGTCAGCTTGGCTCTCGCATGAATATGGAGTGTGAGAGGTGTCCTTGTCATCACGAAAACAGCGGGAATGCCATTCTCTACACCCTGCTAAGTGAGAACCTGGCTCACCACAAGGGTAGCCGTGGCTCTTCCCAACAACGCTGCTTGTGCCACAAGCGCCGTACCGTTTCCCTGCAGACCCCACAAGCTACCTGCCAAGCAGCCTCTGACGTCTTGGTGAAGACCATCAACTTCATGAAGAACCTGCCTTCTTTCCAGCTCCTGCCTTGGGAAGACCAGCTTTTACTGCTGGACAGCTGCTGGGCTCCCCTTTTCCTTCTGGGCTTGGTGCAGGAGATGGTGACATTTGAGGTTACGGAAACCCCTGTACCCAGCATGCTGGAGAGGATCCTTCTTGATGGCCAGTGCAGGAGACAGGAGCTGCAGCGGGTGCAGCCCACCTTGGCCAGCGTGCAGCGCCTCCAGCGCTGTTTAAACTCTTTCTGGAGCCTAGACTTGAGTCCTAAAGAATATGCCTATCTGAAAGGCGCAATTCTGTTTAACCCGGGTAAGTGCCGTGTCCCCATGCATGGAAGGTCATCAGAGGGCCACACTCCACACAATTGCTTTTTCCTCATAACTGACCGGAAAACAAGCAATATTCTTCCGTAGACTCTCAGCCTTGGCTAGTTTCATTCCTTTGAGTGAGTCAAAGAAAAAAATTAAGGGAAGAGCATCATAAATTATGCTGCTGAGTTTTTTTATCCAAAGATTAAACTTTATATAACATCAAGTCTTGCCATTAGAATAGTAATCCATCTGTTGAGGCTGCTGTTTTGTCTCACTTTGGATAGTGAGGTGGGCAGTCTATAAATTTAATAAATTCTCTGCTATAAAGATGCATAGCAATATGCACCTTAAAAACGGAGAAAAGCTACAAAATACCTCAAAACTGCTCAACAGGACAGAGTACATTCACTGATTTGTAAATTTATGAATCTGTGGGGTTGGATCTTTGAGGAAGAGCTTTTTGTGGACAAAAGCACTCTATGCTTTATTAAAATATGTGCAAACTTACAGCAAGGCAAGAACTTGGGAGAAGGGATTTTTCTTGTGGATAAAGGAAAATGCTTTTTAATTCTGTGTTCAGCAGTGATAGTATTAGTAAAATACTTGATTACATCAGGAACTTCTTTTTATAGGATTAGAAGTTTTTTTAAAATCAAATTAAACAAAGCTGCATTATCTGTAGTATTTTTGAAAAGCAGCCCAAATAAACCACCTTTTCCTAGGAAATTCCATACAGTAGTTTGGTGTCTCCTTTTCATAGTATGGTGGAAATTCTGAGGCAGTCTTATAGAATCAGTTTTCTAAGAAACCAAGTACTGTATTAGATACTAGATAGGAAAATCTGAGTATTTTCCAAGGGGATATAGATAGAAAGATACAGAATGCAACAGTTCACAGCATTTACCACAGAAAAAAGCAGCCTCCCAACCCTTTTAGCTGTCAGCTTCAAAAAATCTGCAGTATTTTTTCTTTTTAATTTTAGGAATAAACTTTTCATTTTGTCCACCCACTGAATGGCAAATCTTAGTCATCAGCTCTTTCCAACTTGAACCCAGATGTCACTAATCAAACAATCTCATTAGTGGACATTTGTATTTATTGCTGTGATATTCTGCATCTCCAATTGGAAAGACTGAGATGGCAAATAGCATTCTTCTCTGTCTTCAAGCTCACTTTCTTCACAATATCCCTTACAGATTGGTTACCCTGAGACAGAGTATGAACAGGCAATACCGTCTCATGAACTTCATGACTAAAATTACAGGTGCTAGAACCTCTTTTAGATGGGCACCTGATCCTTCTGGATTGTAACTTCCCTTTGGTACAGGAAGATCCATCATTCCTAGAATTATAAGCACTTCTATTTTCTTTTAATTCAGCTTTGGTTTACTTTATCCTTCATTGTTTATCCACCTCTAGGCATTTTTTAGGAGGACCCTAAACTGCTACATGGAAATATTAATAAGAGTCACACAATAACCCGTAACAATTAATGTGCAATAGCTTCATAATGTATAAAAACAAGCGGACTGTGACAGAACTCTGATAGGTTTAATATAAAAACGTCTATTGGGGGGGGGGGGGGGCTTCTTTCAAATGTCCCTATCAAATATCTGTTTGCAGGATACTGTTTCTTCCTGAATAGATCTTTTTTCTTTTCTGGGGAGGAAGGACAACAGAGAAATTGAAAACAATTATAAGTTGAAGGACAATATCAGCTCTACCGCTCATAGAAGACGTTCAGGAATAAATAATGAGGAATAAATGATGCAATTGAACACACACTAAATCTAATGGGTTAACTTTGCATAATTTAATCCTCTATCACAGGCAAATGAGGGAAATCAGTTTGCCTTTTCAAAGATTCTGTGATTAATTTCAGATTCTCTCTCCCACTCCCCCCCCCCCTTCCAGACATTCCAGGTCTCCGGGCTTCTTCGTACATTGAGAGCCTCCAGCGAGAAGCTCAGCAAGCACTCCAACAAGTCCTAGTGCTTCTCCACTTAGAAGATCAAGGTCGATTTGCCCGAGTCCTGCTGAGTTCCTCCTCCTTGAGATCCATTCCCCCAACTCTCATTACAGATCTTTTCTTTGAACCCATCATTGGAAAGACAGACATTCTTGATCTTTTAATAGAAATGCTGCTGATGAAATAGTTTAAGTAACCATAACATCCTCGTGCTGTTGGGTCAGGCAACCCATACTTTGCTTGGTATTCAATTCCAAGAGAATGCACAATTAATTTTGGAACACGCGACGGACAAAGCATAACATCTTAGCAGACGCTCTCCAAACTAAGAAGGTGCTAGTGGGTGAAGTCATATTTTCTTCCTGAATAATGCAAGAATGCAACATGCACCCAAGCACAGTGAAGTATTGTACTTGCAACAAGGTGTTTGGAGTAGGTAATTTGTGTGCTAGCATAACCGCGTTCGTAGCAAATGTATTGGCACCATAAAACTCTGCCAAGTCCTCGGTGCTTGGTGTCATCAGTTGTAGTTATTGACCGAACCAATCTTGCTCAAACATGCCTGCAGCTCCAAAGCGGGGCGTACAGTATTGATTTCTTTTTTACTTCATTTATATTGGCTTCAGTTTCAAAGTTCAATTTCTATAGGGATGTCTTGCCTACGGAAAGACTCCTGGGAACTGCCATTGACTGGGAAATAACCCACAGCCTCCCTTCCAAAAATATAACCCCAGGATTTCCTAGTAAAAAAGACCCAGGTCTTTCAGAATACAAGTGACCTCTCCCAGTTCCTAAAACAAAAAAGGATATGCATATAAATGCAACTCATTTTTCTAAACAGTTTTAAAAATAAGAATATTGACCTGCATAATCATACATTCCAATCTTCAAGTGCAAACACTTTGCTTTAAGGTATCCTAACTTTTGTATAGATTTGTGCACTGAGGAAAGCTAAGGTCAGAAAATGTCAATTTCCTTTATTCATCATTTTCCTGCTTGACTGGGGTTTCTTTTCCCTCCAGCTTGCTTCGCATAGGTTGCCTAAAGCAGCTGCTTTTCTCCTCTCCGGTTTATAGTGCTGTTCTATGTTGGTTTATGCCCTCTTTGCACAAATTTCCAATGTTAGTATTTTGTGAGCAGATGCTTCTCGTGATTTGTATGTAGTAAGAAAGTTAAGTTATTGTTTTTTAAAGAAAAAAATAAAAGCATTCGCAGTTTGTTCCATGACTATTTATGATTATTATGATTAATGAACAATGAAAGGATACATCTACCTCCAATTTCACATGATGTCTGCATTCAAAGATTGTCCAAAGCCAAAATCAAAATGTACATGTCTAGTTCTGGATATCAATGGGCATTATTTCAGTGGTTTTTGAAAGGGAGGCCAGTCGTACAGCAAACAGGTCCTATAATGAAGGTCAGAGAAAGAGATTATGCCTATTCTGAAGGAGAGAAGATTGATGGGAACATAAAAGTAATCTTGGGATACTTGACCTGTCATAAGAAGGCCAAGATTTCTTCTCTGCTTTCTCAAAGGGCAGGAATCTATGCAGGAATGTTAGAAAGCAGTTTGACTACCCTTGAGGTGATGACCTCTTACTGGCTGGAAGTCTTTCAGGATAGTTAGACATCTTGGATGGAGAATTTTCTACTTCTACGGTAGGTTTCTAAGAAATGGGCCCCAGAGCCCTCTCCAATTTATAATAGTTTCTGTAGTGTACCAAACTGTATTTCTTTAATAAAACTAGGTGGTTGAAATAAGGATTCTTCCACACATTAGCCTAAAGCTGCTTATCTTCCATGCAGAAACTCGCTGGAATTGAAGGTGGCTTAAGAAATTGCTGCTGGATTTTAATCCATACCCCTTGGCATTGAGGGGAGGCAACAATTCTGTCCAGACAGATGTTACCATACCTGCCAACTGGTGGGATTCCAATGCTTCTTTACCCCTTAATCAACATATGCCAGGAAAGCAAGCACCAATCTCTATCCTTTCTGAGAGAAATTCTTGGAGGAGAAGTAGTTTCCATTGATGGTCCTTCCTGATTAAGCCTCCTCTGTGAAATTCGATTTGTACTTGGCACCTGCCCATCCAACAAATCCACTTGGGATTTGGTGGGGTGGGGGAACAAAAATATACCCTGGTATTATTTGGTATTATTCCTGCTGTCAGGTGGACTAATTAAGGAAACTGACAAAACGCTTTGTCAGGTTCACCTGTCTTAAAAAAAATAGTCCATTGTGAAGAAAAAAAGTCCAATCTTCATTACAGGTAGTCCTCAACTTACAGCAGTTCATTTAGTGATCGTTTGAAGTTACTACGGCACTGAAAAAAAGCGACTTATGACCATTTTTCACATGGCCATTGCAACATCCTCACAGTCCTATGAACAGTATTCAGATGTTTGGCAACTGACTTATAATTATGATGGTTGCAGTGCCCGGGTCATATAATCACCATTTGCAACCTTCTGATAAGCAAAGTTAAATTGGGAAGCCTCCTTTATTTAACAACCGTGTTACTACCGTAACATTTAACAACTGTGGTGATTCAGTTAACAACGGTGACAAGAAAGGTCATAAAATGGGGCAAAATTCACTTAACAAATGTCTCCTACCAGCAGAAATTTTGGGCTCCATTTGGTTGTAAGTATTGCTTGCCCGAATAATTGCAACACCCACCTGGCGAGCAGCTACTTTGCAGAAATGCGCATCCAAGATAACAGAAGGAGCCCCTGTAATGCAAAGTCTTGCCAGGGACACCTCCTTCTGCCCACTTCTGCAGCCCCCAGTTCTGCACAATAACCACTAGGAATGCAGACCTTGCCCAGAAGAGGTCAGAGCCTGAGCGTCTTAACGGCCAAGTAATACATCTCTCAGTTCAGAAACTGCAGCGCGTTCAATATATGTTATTCAAAGAAACTACGTATATGGCACGTATCAGTCTTTCTCAATTCAGCAACTTTAAGATAAACTCAACTCGCGGAATTCCCAGCCAGCAAGGCTTGCTGAAGTTGAATAAGGCCAGTCTAAATTCAGTTGCTAAGGGAAGACTTCCCCATCTCTGAATTCCTTCCTCTGTAATTTCTGTAAGAAAAGCCTGGTTTATTCAGCGTCACAAACTGAGAGGATCTAAAGCTCGAGTTTTCTGAAAGTCAGAAGTATGTTTTTAACCAACAAAACACAACATCACGTTGTATTTTTTTCTATGGACTTCTCTGTACGTTGCCCTTGATCCTATCTCTATGGCCAAGACATAAAGCCCGTTTCCGTTCAGTGATGACGCCATCAATTCGCGTCGCGTCGCCGATCCCGTGTGAGGTCACATGACGCATCCCGGGCGTTGCAAGATGGCGGACGTAGCTCCGGCTTCTTCCTCCCCGGAGCGCGCCGACCGCTACTGCCTGGTGAGCTGCGTTCCAGCCCAGCTTCGCTCTGCCGATCTCCGTTCTTACTTCAGCCAGTTCATCGAAGCCGGCGGCTTCCTTTGCTTCCATTATCGGCATCGCCCTGAGCGGGAGGAGCAGCTGGGCGGCCCATCAAGGCCAGGAGGGCAGACCTGCTGCTGCCTGGTGGCAGTGAAGCCCGGGTGGTCTCTCCGCTTGGTTCGCATGTATTCAGGCAAACGGTGGATCGACGCGCAGGGGGAGACGCTGCCTGGCCGGTGCGTCATACGAAGAGTCCGGATTTCCCCAGACAGAGGTATTTAAAAGAGACCGAAGGGATGCCCGTCCTGGGTTCTGCGACAAATGTCGCATCAGAAGCGGGTTTCGTGTCATCGTTTCTCCGCTTTGC
This sequence comes from Oxyrhabdium leporinum, assembly GCA_032468155.1. Classification (NCBI taxonomy): domain Eukaryota; kingdom Metazoa; phylum Chordata; class Lepidosauria; order Squamata; family Cyclocoridae; genus Oxyrhabdium; species Oxyrhabdium leporinum. The sequence goes on along the minus strand of JANHFL010007063.1, from coordinate 12,037 downwards.
GTCTAGAACAGGGATTCCCAAGCTGCGAGGTGGGAAGATGTGCAGAGCTTTTAATTAATAATCCACTTTTTGCGGAGTTTCGTTGTATTGTTTTCAGTGTTCGTTTGTGTCAGTTCGGGATTGGATTTTTACAAGAGGTGTGTACATTATTACACTAAAGAGAGGTGTGATGACAAACAGTGTTTAGGAACCACTGCTCTAGAAGAAAAGAGTAGGAAGAGGATTTAAGGATTGGAGGAATTGTCTCTCCTTGGTTACATCTGCTATCCCATCATATCTCACAGGATAGGCTTGTTATGGCTCCCATCTATTAAGGAATGTCACCTGAGGAAGAGAGCCTGTCTTGCTCTAGGACCTGCCCTTTGGGGCATCATTACCTGGAACTTAAATTGGCCTGACTCTTTTGGCCTTCAAGGGCCCGAAAGCTTGACTTTGCTGTCATGTTTGGGGATCTGGCAATGGTGATGTGGAGCCTGCTAGATGATTACATTGTTAGTAAATTGGGTTACACCCTTGCAGATTATGGTTTTAATAGTTTGTAATGTGTTTGAATGTTTTTGTATGAGTGTTTGGGGAGGGAGAGTTTCTGTTATTTTTTGTGTTAACTTTGTGAGCTGTCCAGAGTCATATATATAATGATGGGCAGCTATATAAGCTCAACAAACAAGTAGAATTTAAGCACAGTCAGAGCAGTGTGCAAACAATAAATACTAGGGCTGTTAAATATGGCCTGAAAAAGCTTAAAGACAGCTGTCATCTTCTGTTTTTTACAGCCTATATCCAGTAGCCCTAAAGAATGCAAACTGTTGCTGTACTAGCTTTCTTCCTTATCTGTTATACCTATTTATGTGTATATTCACAGAGACCGGTTTATTTTGTTATAAAACCAAAAAGGAGCTACATACTACATCAAGAGAAACTTTTACTCAGGATGATTTTGAACGACTCCCTGAACTGAATCCTCCCGCAGTAATGCCTTATGGAAATGTGGGAACTCCATTGCAAGTCTTTTTAGAGCTTATCAGAACTTGCCGAATGCCCGGCCGTGTAATCAAAAAGCTGCAGTTACAGTTCCCTAAATCTGGCTCATCTCGCAGGTATGGGAATGTACCATTTTCATATGAGGGAACTGATATTATTGTAGAAGAGGAGCGAGTTTACACAGCTACAGGAGAAGAAATAACAGAAGGAGACCTCTTGCCAAGTATAGAGTTAGTAAATCAAGATGATGATGCAGAAGAGAGAGATCACGAAGATCTGGAAAAGAAAGAAACAGATGGCTCTGAAGTGGATTGTGTAAGTAGTTTCTTCTAATTGACAAACTAGTATCTAGTTAAAGTTGCTAGTTTATTTCTTTTGGGGCGGGGGGGGAGAGAAAACATTTATTTTCTACAAGCTAGAAAAGGTTCTCGTGACTCTGAAGTCAGAGCTGATTAGCCTAAGCAACTGCAGTGCATTTCTGGCCTTTGCCCTGAGATTTTTTAATTTTTGCCTTCTCAGGACTGCCTAAGATAATTTAATGGTATGCGTTCAAAGTTATGCACTTTAATAGAAAGATCCTTTATTTTCACAAAATACACAGCTAAAAAATTTAAAAAAACTAAGGAGAATGTTAATTCAAATTTTAGCTGTATTATTCTTCTGTTCCTGATCATCTGACTTCTGCTACAGGAGGATGATGATAGATGTGAAGAGTGGGAACGGCATGAGGCCTTGCATGAAGATGTTACCAGCCAGGAACGCACAAAGGAACGTTTGTATGAGGAGGAAATTGAGCTAAAGTGGGAGAAAGGAGGCTCTGGGTTGGTCTTCTACACAGATGCACAATATTGGCAAGAAGAAGGAGCAGGTAAATTGACAGAGGTCTTAATTCTGTGTTGCTACTAAAGTCTGGATGCTTTTTTCAATGATAGCTTTTCTATCCTGTTTGTAAATACTTGGCCCTTTCTCAGGAATGAAACATATAGAAATGCTGATGTCTGAAGTATGTAGAAATATCAAAAGCAGGGTTAGTTGCTGGCATGCACAGTTGAGAGCATTTTAACAAATTGCATCACTGTTTGGTTTGGTGGCAGCAGTGCCTCAGATAGAAAGTTTGCTTCCTGTTATTCAGGATACTGCTTATAAGCGCTATGTGCTTAGAGCTCAAAGCATTGTTAGAGGCCCCACATACCACTTTATGGTCTGTTTCTGTTGCTCCCCTCTGGGAGGAGGTTTCAAAATATTTCTAGCAGGACTTCCAGATTCTGTAACAGCTTTGTTCCCTATGCCATCCAGCTGGTAAACTCGCAAGATTTGTTTCTCTCACCATGTACATGTATATATCTGGACTAGACTGTTGTTTCTCTGTGTCATATAATATATGTGGGTATATGCAAATTTTTGTATTTTGTCATGTTTATGTAGTCTATATCAGAGGTGGAGACCCTTTGAGAGCTGTATGCAACAAAATTTCATTTTAATGTATGGCCGATTAATGTACATTCAAAGTGACAATAAGGTTATTCTAAGCTCAGTTCTATCCTCCTCCTCTTCCTTACGCCCTCCCCAAAGATTAGGGTAGAATTAGTACAATTAGAGCAAAGACTCAATAAATATTATTGGTAGAGGGCAAGTTCATAGAAGAGAGGATACCCTTTTTATGTTCCCATTTTATAAAAAGCTGTGAACAAGACAGGATGTAAAATCTGGCTTTGCTTCGATACAGGCAGCGTTTATAAAGCACTTGGATGTTGTAAAGCAGGGTGACGGTAACACAGGAAGAAGGGTGGCAATGCGTTGCATATACTTTCTTTACACAGAACTTTTCTTTTGGCAGATTTTGATGAACAGACAGCTGATGATTGGGATGTCGACATGAGTATCTACTATGACAAAGGTATTAATCTACGTTGATGGGAATAGATAGAATCTGCATTCCAGTGTAACTGGAAGCTTCGGTTTAGCAAGAACTGGACTTGCTCTCCTGGCAGGGTGTGATACTACAGTCATCTTGCCCTGGCATTCTGTCAAACACAATTCAAAATTGAAAATATAAAAATTACTTTGTTCTTCAACTGTTTGAAGTTACAATGGTGTTGAAAAAGTAACTTTATAGCCAGTCCTCACACTTATGACTGTTGCAGCATCTTGCAGTCACATGATCCCCAGACCCATGGTGACGCAGTGGTTAGAATGCAATATTGCAGGTTAATTCTGCTGACTGCCAGCAGTTCGATCCTGACCAGCTCAAAGTCGACTCAGCCTTCCATCCTTCCGAGGTGGGTAAAATGAGGATCCAGATTGTTGTGGGCAATATGCTGGCTCTGTAAACCGCTTAGAGAGGGCTGGAAAGTACTATGAAACAGCATATAAGTCTAAGTGCTATTGCTATTTGCACGTTTCACTGCTGGCTTTCAACAAGCAGAGTCAGTGGAGAAGCCAGCAGTGAAATTGTGAATTGTAATCCCTTGATATGTCACTTAGCAACTGTGTCACTTAGCGACACTTAACTGTGTCTCTTGACTCTTCTCCTCTTTTCTTGTGGCAGAAAATTTATATGGGATTTCCATTCGTTCTAGATGGTGGTGACAAGGATGCTAAAGATTTGGTACAGATGCGGTTTGAACAGAGACTTCGGGATGGTTTAGAAGATGGCTCTATACTGGGTCAACGAATTGGGAACTTTGAAAAATACACCAAGGTAACAACTGAAGTTGGAATATACTATTTGTTACCAATAAGGGAGAATATGTGTAGCTCAGGGTTGAAATGAAGGGTCCTCGGTGTTCTCTGAGCTTGCTTGTTTTCTTGCAGACATTTCATTACCCGAACTATGAAATGAAACTGATGATGTTATGAAACATCTGCAAGAAAACAATCAAGCTCAGAAAGCACCACGGACTCCCTCATACTACTTGTCTGAAATAAAATAGATCAGACATTGAAAATCCATTAGTTGAGATAACAATTTTGCCACGCATGTTAATGAAATGTATGATTATAGCACAAGAGGCAAGCAGAGTGACGGCTGTTGTGTGATGCTAAAGCCCCCCAACTACGTTGAACCAAACTAACGGTTCTACATAGAACCGTTAGTTTGGTGACCATTTGAAGTTATAACGTCAATGAATAAAGTGGCTTATGACACACTTGCAACCACTGCAGCATCCCCGTGGTCACACAGTCAGAATTTGGGCACCTGGCATGTATTTATGACAGTTGCACTGTCCTGGGGTCATCGGATTACCATTTGTAGCCTTCCCAAGCTGGTTTCTGACAAGCAAACTCAATGGGAAAAGCCGGATACACTTCATGACCACGTTGTTAACTTAACAACCGTAATGATTTGCATAACAAGTGTCTCCATAAAATGGAGCAAAATTTACTTAACTGCCTTGATTAGCAATGGAAATTTTGGGCTCAATTGTGGTCGCAAGTTGAGAACTGCCTGTATGCTTCTGATGATGACGACACTGTTTCTTTCATTAAAAAACTGGTTCCTCTCTCCATTCTGGTGTCAGTGCTTTGTTGCTTTAGAATGATTTTCTTTCTGTGCCAGGGCATTGGCCGAAAAGTGATGGAAAGACAGGGCTGGAGCGAAGGCCTTGGCTTGGGAAGCAGCAGCTCAGGAATGGCTGAAGCCTTGGACAATGAGGGACGGAATCCTCGATGCAAGAGAGGTTTGGGGTAAGTGGTGTGGCTCTCTTTCAAAGTAAGTGCAGCCAAGGGCTTCCGCATAAAGACCCAGCTCTGCATGCGTGAATGGGCCGATGGCCTCAAGTCTCAGGATTGTGTTCAAAATACAAGAAACACATGAAACCACCTGGCATTCTGGAGAAATCTCGTAGCATTTACAGTCTTGCTATCTGAGTAAGATGCAAATGGGAAATCAGAATATCCGAGGGATAATTTTCTTGCCGTAAAGGCTGTTTATAAGAATAAACTGACATAAGCCTTCAGTTCCATGCTAACTGTAAAATGAGGGAAACATACATAGCTTGTTTCACTGTGACTTTCACTACAGACCCTGCAGTCAGTATTTGAGTATTTTTGAGTATTTTTGTAACAAGGTCTAGAAATGATAATACTCTCATGTGTTAAGGGAAAACTTTTCTTTTGATATATAGAATAATTTCAATAAATATGAAAAAGTAATACAAATTAAAAGATGAATAAAAAGTTGACCTATAAAACCCTGGATGGCTTGGCATCAAGTATCTTCAGATCCTCCTTCTCCAGCTCCATGAAGGACTGGCCAAGAAGGAAAGCCTCTAAGGAGAGACTCCTCACTAGCGTAAAGTGAAGCTGAAGATGCCGTGTCTCCATTATGATCCCAACAGTGTGAAATAACTCATCTTATTAGATTGGCTGGCACACTGCAGCCTTTCTGGAAGATTGTTAATCTACAAGACTTTTGATGGATGACTGTCCCTTTGGTTGTGATTGTTGTCCGTGTGATTCAGATATCATAGTTTGGTATGTGCTGTTAGGATGAAAGTCTCCATACTGTGAATGTTTTATTGTTGGCTTTTTTTTTCTTTTTGTGGATGTTTTAACTGTTGGCACCAAAGATGCTTTAATATGTGAAATGGCTATTTCCATGGACTTTTTAATCATTCTTGTAGTGGTCGTAAATTGGATTTGTGTGAGTCATTAAATGCAACAAATAGAATATTTTTTCTTCTCTCCCAAATATACCCAACTGAAACTTACAACAAATATCCTTGTCTTTTCACATCAATTTTTGCAAATATTCACACACTAAACATACATGCATAATATAAGCAAAACCGTTTCTGCCAGTTTTCAGAACAGAGGCCCTAGAAAATATTCATGAGGATCACAAAAGGATTGCATCAATTGTACTTTTTATTTGCTAGATTTGGGATTCCCCCCCCCCTTTAATATACTTTTTATTGTACAGAGCTGAAAGCAAAATATCTCTTGCTTTGTCTCTGAAGACTGACTCATTCTCTGCTCTTCTTTAGGTATCATGGTGAGAAACTCCAGACTTTCACCAAACCCAAGAATCCACGTAGGGACAGCTACAGCCTCATTTCTACCATCTACGATGATCCACATCCTGTGGACTCAGAAGATCAGCTTCTTCGGTGTCAGCTGCCAATCAGTATGAAGTACCGGCAAGAGGTGCCTTTTGTCCATCCAAGGCACGGCATTCAGAAGAATTCCAGTTCTCCATGAAGGACTAGCCAAGAAGAAAGGACTTTCAGATTTTGTCAGCTTTTTCAATGGTCAATTTTTTATATACAATTTTTATTATTACTGTATATTATCAAACAAAACATGTATTATAGCAAAGCCAGAGCAGGTTTTAATTATTTATATTAAAAGAAAAATTACCTGGTTCTGCTTCTTGGTACTTTATTATAAAATTAATTGAAGGGTAATTGCTGATCCCACCTCTGCATAGCTATAGCTCACATAACTCTACCCTGTAATCAGTCTATATGAAATCTTGCATTTTCATCCTTGAATTAAGGTGTGTCCTGCATAAGCCTAACCCTAGCATATGGTGTAATTAAAGAGTAATGGTTATACTTTGACTAAAAGAGGAGTAAACTTGACCAACAAGATTGAATTCTAGCAGTTATACATTAACAGCAATGTTTATTTGGTCAATGACCAGCAAAATTTTAAAAGACACAACATAGAAATAAAATCAAATGGATACAGATTGTTTCTATGTTTTTACTTAGCAATGCTGCTCTTACAATCTCTCCCTCTGGCCCAGCGGTGGGCAGTTAATTTTCCCATGAGGCCACATGAGAAACTGGGACTGTTGTCGAGGGCCAAACCAGTAGGGCTTTGTAAATGCATAGGCATGCACGCATGCATATACATAAATTGGGAAAAAATCGTCTTCAAAATAAAAGCAATACAATTATACTGGACACATGGTGGGCGTACACTTATTTACATTTGATTTCTAATTTTTGATTGATGTCCCATGGGCAGGGACAGCCAAAGGGCTTTACAGTTAATTACATCACATTAAAGCATAGAAAACCAGCAACCTAATCACAAACTTGATAGGAAACGATTACTAGAATTGCAATATAATTGTTTAGCCCATTTTTCAACTTGAGTGACTTTAAAATGGGCGGACATCAACTCCCAGAATTCTCCAACCAATTGATCTGCCCATCTTAAAGTCACCAAGGTTGAGAAACACTGTTTTAACCATTATTGCTGTGGCAAACCACCAACATACTTCTTTGTTTTGTGACTCGCGAAGAGAGACACTCCTGCAGTATCTTCAATTTGTCATTCTTTTTTTATTACTGTATTCCTTCTTTCTGCTCGTTGCTATTTCCTTGGCCACCCCTAGAGGGTGCTTAGCGAACAACAAAAAACGACTCTCCACTCCTTAGCCACATCTCAGCACGTCCCAACCTGCAGGGGGCGCCGGTCGTTAGTTTATACAATAACTGCCAGGTTACAGGCCACTTACCATCGAGATAGCCCGAGATAGAGCGCCAGCTTTTCCGTTTGTACTGTAGAAGAAAGTAAGTGTAGACAAACCGCTCTTTCGTGCGAGATCCTCTCACAGCGTGATGAGTGAAAGCGGCCGGTAGAAGGAACCAATAGCGGAATCCCAGGTGAATCCTTAGGGGATTTTAGGATGCGCGCATCCCAGACGGTCGTCAGACGGGTCTGCTGATGGAGATTGGCTTTCGGAGGCAACGCCATCGTTTGCTCCGCTCCTATCTATAGCGGAGGGAACCGGCTTTCGCACCGTCCGCCTCCAATCTGCATGGCGTGGCGTTTCCCCGCTTGTAGCGAGCCTCGCTTTTCTTCTTCCAAGCCCGGCCCGGCCCATTAAGCCGAAGGGCGACCTAGAAGGTGGTTTCCTCCTCTGCAAATAAGGGGCTGGGGCTCTTGCTTCGGTCGCTTGCCCTTCCCGGCTCTCTCCAATCCACATTTTATTTTTATTTTTTTGCAAAAGGTTTCGTAATGTGAGAATGTCAATATGAGTTTATCACACACCTGTGTTTGTTGTGCATGCTATGAATTGTTTTATTTAATGTGGATAGAAACAAGGATAAACGGTGTGGGCTCATCCCTGCCTAGCGGTCTTATTCTTTCTGATGTCTGTTTTCAGGAGAAAGAAACCTGCAGCATGTCGAAAAGTGACAAGCAGCCATCACTAGCCTTCGGTCAGGTGGTGATTGGGCCTCCCGGCTCCGGGAAAACCACCTATTGTCATGGCATGCAGGAATTCCTCTCTGCAATTGGGCGCAAGGTAGCTGTGGTGAATCTGGACCCAGCAAATGAAGGGATTCCGTTCCAGTGCGCTGTAGATATCTCTGAACTGATCACCTTGGCTGATGTGATGGAGAATTTGAAACTTGGCCCCAACGGTGGCTTAATCTACTGCATGGAGTACCTGGAGGCGAATTTTGACTGGCTACAGGAGAAACTGGACCAACTGAAAGGACATTACTTCCTATTTGACTGCCCTGGACAAGTGGAGCTCTGCACCCATCATAGTTCATTGAGAAACATCTTTGCTCAACTTGCCAAGTGGAATTTCAGGGTATGTTTGGTCCAGAGGAAGCGAGAGCGTTCCCGAAGGCCAAACGTCAACCTCAGTCTGTCCCAATTCACAGCGACTGTCTGTGATAACAGCTGCCTTTCCAAGCTAGTTCCCAGTGACAAAACCGTGAAGCTGTACGGTGCATTTTATGTGTTTATAATGTTTGATAGAAATTGCATGAGTTTGAAAAGAAGATGTATTCAACTAGAGCTGATCTGGACTTTAAAAATCCAATCACAAGATGGCAGCAAAAAGAAAGAGAAACCTGAAGGCAGATTTGCTAGCCTGTATTTAACTGTCAGTCTCTGTTGTACACTGATAATGCTATCGATATGTCTAATTTAATGTATTAATTTGTGGTATCACCAGAGTCCAGGAGTCTTTGGGGTTCTACAGCTGTTTCAATTTAAAAATCTTTATACTTTATTTTCACTTTACATCAAAATATTCTTAAAATACTACTAGAAACTTACATCTCTTTTAGTAGGAGGTAAAACGTAAAGTTTGTACCCGTGGCTCTCTAATTATTGCTAAGCCACGGTGTGAACAGTATAAAAGGAGAGATTTTAGATCAGGGTCATCTGAAAGACTAAAACTTTCTATTCCCAATCCTGACAAGAGTCTCGTTTATTGTATAGGCGACTTGTCTGCATGTATTAAACCAGGGTTTTTCAACCTTAGCAACTTTTAACGTGTGGACTTCAACTCCCAGAATTCCTCAGCCAGTATGTTAATTTCTCTATCCTTTTTGCTTTTTGTAGCTGGCTGCTGTCCATCTGGTAGATTCTCATTACTGCACAGATCCTGGCAAATTCATCTCTGTTCTCTGCACTTCCCTCGCCACAATGCTGCACGTGGAGTTGCCCCACATCAACATCCTCTCCAAAATGGACCTTATTGAGCAGTATGGGAAGTTAGGTGAGAACGGGCAATCAATCCTTAGAGAACTGTGGGACTGATTAACTACTAAGGGCCCATTACACATCAGATCAGGTGTATGTAATCCACTTGGGTCAGCGGAGGTTCATTTATAGTTGGGTGGTTCATTTATAGTTGGGTGGTTGCCGGAGAAGTTTATCCAAGATCTTGTCAGTCAGACAACTGCCTAGATAAATTACTACTCCAGTTTAAGTCAAGCCTTTATAGCAGAAATATACTTGTTTTGAAAGCAGGGCTAACTATTACCAAAGACTACCTGGACAAGTCCCTACAGTTTTCTTGGCTAGGTTTTTCAGAAATGATTTGCCATTGTCTCCTTCCTAGGCTAAAAGAAAATTGATTGGCCCAACATCACCCAGTTGGCTTTATACCAAGTTAGGAACTAGTCTTAACCACTACACCAAACAGTCTCTCCCTTTTTTAATTGCAACAATTCAATAATTGGAGCATTTTGCATTCCAGAAAAAAAGATTCTGCTATCGAATAAGAAATATTACAGATTAGATTGTTCCTTATTCTATTAATTTACTGAAGATTTCTTTCTCCGTTCACTTGCCTTACAGCATTTAATCTAGATTATTACACAGAAGTTCTTGATCTGTCCTACTTAGTGGACCACTTGGCCTCAGATCCGTTCTTCAAGAACTACCAGAGCTTGAACAAGAAGCTGGTGGGAGTGATCGAAGACTACAGTTTGGTCTCTTTTGTTCCCCTCAATGTCCAGGTAAGCAAGTCAAGGAATGGAATAGATAAAGCTTTGGTACTACCCATCAATTTCCTTCCACCATTTTTACCTACACTTGAGCTTCAAACTACTATGCTTGAGACAAGTGTGACATGCATTTGTTAGTACAGAGGGAAACCAATGAAATTAAGAGGTAAAACAATGCACAAATTCAGATAACTAATTCTGAACCTGTCCAGTTGCGAGGACAGTACCTCACAACTGGTCAAAACAGAGTTGAAAAGGTCTGCCCAGTGGGTGTGCATCTGACAAAATAAATGCTGTTATGGAACAGAATGTTTAAGGAATGGAGAATAGTTTGAAGTTAATACAATGATAATATAAACTGGCTGATTATTTGTTTATTCTAGCATTTGATAACTATAATCTCATGGCAATGTGATTGCATGTATGTACACTCTTTTGCAATTTGATCTTCCTAAAGGAAACTTTCACATTTGAAAGTAAGATTGCTCAGAGGATTCATTTTATTAAAAAAAGAAAAAACAAAAGAAGTTAATCTGTTGCTGGGACTTGCCTGCCAGTAATCAGGCCAGTGAGTTACAGGATGAAATATGGCAGAGAAATCAATTTGGGCGTGACATGTTTCTAATGGTACCTTGTTTCAGGACAAGGAAAGCATGCGGTGTGTGATGCAGGCAGTGGACAAAGCCAATGGTTACTGTTTTGGGGATTCTGAACACAGAAACCTCAACGTCTTGATGTCGGCAGCGATGGGAGCTGATTTTCAATTTACATCGTATCCTTTTGGCTCTCTCTCCTTCCTTCTTGGTACTTCTGTGCCTTGGGAAATGCAGAGGTTTGGGAAATCTGCTTATCATGATGATGTCATTTAAAGGGCATTTTAGAACCGTGGTAGCAATGGGAAGATTATCTTGTGGGCTGCACACCTAGCCCTGCCCTGCCAAGTTGCCCAATTACTTTTCCCACTTTTGCTCCATGTTATAAATGATTCCTTTATATCCCGCCCACCATTTTGGGTACTGCAAGTAGCCCTCGATTTACGACAACAATTGAGTGCAAAATGTATGTTGCTAGGCAAGACATTTGTTAAGTGAATGTTGCCCCATTTTATGACCTTTCTTGACCCAGTTAAGTGAATCACTGCAGTTGTTAAGTTAGTAACAACCAAGTCCCTTTTTTCAGTGCCATTGTAACTTTGAACGGTCCCTAAATGAATTGTAAATCAAGGACTACCTGTGTATGCAGATGTTTCTCCTGCCAGTCAACAGAAGCAGATGGACCCAGCTTGGCTTCCTTTAATGCTTTTGGGCTTCCTTTCTCCTTAACTCTCACTCATCAGCACCCTGGCAGTCCAGGAGAAGTATGTGCAGCCCCAGGAGAAAACGGTGGAGCAGGAAACTTTAGACATGGAACATGCCAGTTACAGCAGTCAGTGAAGGAGGATAGAACAGCCTGCCCAGAATGGTCTCTCGGTAAGAGCAGCAGGGGGAGGTGCTCCCTCCGAGGTATCCCCAGGCTTGGTGCAGGAATGAACAGGTCACCATCACTGAGTTCCTTCTGATTGTGGTATAATGAGGAACCGGATGTTTCTGATCAGATACTTGTACATTGATGATCAAAGAGCAGTTGGCAAGGTGATACGATTTGGCACCTGTTAGTTGTCAGAGATGACCATTCAGTGCCAACAAAGTTGTTGCCCTAGAATGTGGCGCCTTCAGAGCATTCTGCTTTATTTCGCAGAGCAGCTTTTGAATTCTCTCTGCTACCGTTCGACAATTGGGTGCCTTCCAAATGTTTTTCTTTCTTTTTCTTTTTTTTTGGGGGGGGGGGAGGGGCTCTTGCCAATGATA
>JANHFL010007058.1:7556-27692 GCA_032468155.1 Oxyrhabdium leporinum | reverse complement strand
GTGGGGCAGGGTGAGGAAGGGGCAGGGCGAGCGGTGAGCGGGTGGGCAGGGGCTGAGCCAGCCAGAGGTGATATTTGCCGGTTCGCCGAGCCAATCAAAATTTTCCCTACCGGTTCAACTGGACCGGTGCGAACCAGCTAGATTTCACCTCTGCCTGTCGCTCTATGGAAAGCTATGGGGCAGTTAACCTTTTTTGCCATTCAATAAGGGAGACAGTATTTCCAGAGGTGGGATTCAAAAACTTCAGCAACAGGTTAGCTGCCTGACTGCTCGGTAGGCATGGCCATGCTGGGCATGGCCTAGTCGGCCTCCTGCACCATGGCAGGGGGGGGCGTTTTCACCTTCTCTGTGGTTCAGAGGCTTTCCTGAAGCCTCTGAGAGGGCGAAAATGGCCTCCCCCTGGCTCCGGATGGTCTCTGGAGGCTGGAAACAGGCCCATTTCCAGCCTTCCCAAACTTCTGGGAGGACTGTTTTTTGCCATCCCCAAGACTCTGTGCATGCCTTGCACTTACCTGCATCCACAATGGGCCATGTGGAGGGGCAGGGTAGGGTGGGTGTGGCCAGCCAGGAGTGGAATTTGGGGGTTCAGCAAACCCAGCAGAATCTTTGCTAAGGGTCCGCTCATACTCCCGCGAACCCCCAGCAGCCCATCACTGAGTATTTCACCATCTAAACTTTATTCAACACTGAAAGATCCAGTAAATGTAAAAAAATAAGAAATAGTATATGATTACAACACAAATAACAACTAGAAGCAATGCTCCACAAAAGAGACTATGTGCTCCTAGCTATAATATGGCCTACTTTCTGACTAGGTAAAAATATAACTGTCCCTTCACCTCACAGGACCTAAACTGCCTAAAGATGTATAGGGATACACTGCTCACCTGTGATACCTCCAGGTGGGTCGAGATCACAGCTGAAATGGAACAGTTTGCCTTCAGAATTTGTGGGAACTTCATCACTGAAGCTTTCCAGAAGAGACTGGGCTGCCATTTGTCAGAAACGATGTAGGTGTAGGGTCTCCTGCTTGGGCAGGGGGGACTAGAAGACCTACAAGGTTCCTTCCAGCTCTGTTAATCTGTAATACTGTGAATGGTTTTTCTTAATGGAAGATGGAGGCTGGAATTGCCTCACTTCCCTTCTCTTTCCTATCAAAGCTTGTAACAAGAAGTGATGACACAGGAAAAGGGAGGTAAGTAATAATCCGTGAACACTTCCTTATGAAGAGAACATACTGCACCCACTTTGGCCAACAAGGTCAGGATTGCCAAACTTACCTATAAACTAGCTAAACAGAAACAAATTAATCCTGTCCTGACAAACCAGCAAACGCTCTGGGGAAAAGAACAATTAAATGTACTATTGTGTGGTGGGCTGCAGTAGGCAAGAAAAGACCAGCAAAGATACAACAGCATTTATTGACTCAACTGGAACTCCTGAACAACAGTCAAATCCCTGTAATTTATATTCTGGGCCCACAGGGCCTCAACCAATCATAATACTTGAAAAAGCTTGCCCAAATATGAATGTTCTATTCCTGGGGGAGGGGATTGGCTGAGCCATCTCCGCCACTACTCTGACTGGGTGAAGTCGGTCGAGCTTTGTTGTGAGCCCGTGGCCCCACCTCAGCTCTGCTGGGCTGTGACCTGTTGCTGCACAGGGAGTTGTGTATTGACACAAGAGCAAGTTCCCCATTTGTCATCTACTTGAGCACTTCTTTTGTGGTCCTGACTATTCGTTCGGCCTGACCGTTGGTCACGGGGTGGAATGGAGTGGATGTTACGAGTCAAATCATGTTGGTGTTGAGAAATGACTGAAACTCTTCTGGCATGAATTGTGTCCCATTGTCAGACACAATTATAACTGGCACAGCATGTATGACGAACAGCCGGTGCAACTCTCGGATGACCCTGGTCATTATCACCAATGAGACCGGTATCACTTCCAACCACTTGGAATAACTGTCCACTACTATCAGGAACACCTGCCCCTGGAAGGGACCTGCAAAATCAATCTGTACTCGAGACCATGGGGTGTGTGTGTGGTCTCCCAGCAGTGCACTGGTGCCTGTGGCATCTCCAGTCAGGTTTCTTGGCAGACCTGGCAACTCCTTACTTGATTCTCAATGTCTTTGTCCAGGCTTGGCCACCACAAGTAGCTCCTGGCTAGAGCTTTCATTTGAACAATTCCTGGATGCCCCTCGTGTAGTGAACCCAGCACCTTGGAGTGAAAACTGGATGGAATGATGACCCTGCTGCCCCACAGCACACATCTCTTGTGGGCCAACAGTTCATTTTTTTCAAGAAGTGTAGTGTTGGAACTCAGGGTATGGCTGAGCCTCTGGCCATCCCCTTAACACCCAGTTGAGAATGCGGCTAAGCATGGTGATTTCAGCTGCAATGTCTCTGCATGTAGGGGTGCTTCAGGCAGGTCCTGGACTGCCAGAATATGACAAGCTGGGGCTGGACTAGTTCAGTCTGCAGTAGAGGCAGTCAGCTGAGAGCATCAGTGTGGCCCATTTCCTTGCCCGGCTTGTGGTCTAGCCAGTACGAGTATGTGGCCATGAAAATGGACCATTGTAGCATTCGCGGTGACAGGATCTGCGGTGTCTGTTTGTGAGCTGTGAAGAGACCAAGCAGAGGTTTGTGGTCTGTAAAGATGGTGAAGATTCACCCATATAAAGTCATGGAACTTCTTAATGCCAGCCACTATGGCGAGGGCTTCCTTGTCTATCTGGGCATAGTTTCTTTCAGCCAATGATAACATTCTAGAATAGTATGTGATGGGTGCCTCTTTGGCATCCTGTGGCTTAGTACTGCTCCAGTGCCGTGTGGCGAAACATCACAGGCTAGTGTTATTGGTAGGGTTTCGTTGAAATGAGCTAGGACGGAGTCTGAAGATAGCAATGATTTTACTGCCTTGTCTTGAGTGCTTGACCAGACCCAGGCTGCTTGTTTGTCCAGTAGGTGGTGTAGTGGTTCTGCCAGGGCAGCCTTACGCAGTAAGAAAGAGTGGTAAAAAATGAGCAACCCCAGAAATGCTTGGAGCTCCCCTTTGGATTTTGGAGTGGGGATTTGCTGAATCACCTTTAGCTTTACTTCAGATGGGTGGATTCCGGCAGTGACGATGCAGAAACCCAGGAATTCTGTGGATTCCATGCCAATCTGGCACTTTTCCCTCTTGAGTTTTAGATCTGCCTTGCGGAAACGTTGGAGTACTGTGCGGAGATGTTTCGCCAGGACTGCTGCTGATTCCCCCATGACCAGGACGTCATCAAGTATGGGCAGATGCCAGGAATGTTCTTCAGTGTTTGTTCCATAATACTTTGGAACAACCCTGGTGCTATGCTTACCCCAAACTGCAAGCGGCACGCTCGGAATGCACCTCTGTGTGTGACTATTGTTTGTGCTTTTGTGGTAGCGTTATCTACCGGTAACTGCTAGTAGGCCTGGGCGAGGTCTAGCTTAGTGAAGATTTGCCCCCCTCCCCTAGAGCAAGGTGAGGATGCGGCTTACCACTGGTACAGGGTAAGCATGCTGCTGTAGTGCCTTGTTTATGGTGCACTTGTAATCTGCGCAAATGCAAACATCCCCGTTAGACTTAACTGGGGTCACTATGGGAGTCTCCCAATGGCTACAGTCCATGGGTTGGAGCACTCCCTGATGTACCAGCTTGTCTAGTTCCACATCAATTTTAGGCTTTAATGCAAAGGGAACCCTGCACAGTTTTAATTGGATTGGAGTTACTTCTGGATCTAGGTTGCTTGCAAAGGGTTCCCCTTTGTACTGTCCCAGTTCAATGCTGAATATGTCAGCATATTGTTGGCATACTGCTTCTAGATTGGCTATTTGGGTTCGATGGATGCCCATTACTCTAATGCCCAGGACCTTGAATCAGTCCAGTCCTATCAGGCTGGTGTGCAGCCCCTCTATGACCACTACGCTGAGGGAACCCTCGAACTCTGAATTGTACTCTAATGGTAGTTTCGCCCCTTATGGGAAAACATATTGGAAATCCGTTAGCACTAAGCTTGGTGATTTGAGCTGGATCTGCTGCCAGCTATGTTTGCAAATGTGGTCGAAAGTTGTGGAGGAGATAATGGACAGGGCCGATCCAGTATTTAGCTCCATGGAGCATGGGACCCCTTGAAGTTTTAGTTGGACTCTTATATTTTCTTTGATGTCTATATTTAGTTGGAGTCTTATATTTTCTTTGATGGGCATTGGGCCCCTGTGCGTTGGATGCTATGTCTTCCCGAGAAGTATTCAACTCTGTTCTGTCTTGGGGGGCTTTTTCCATTGTGCTGCTGTGTCACAAGTTTTGTTTCCTGCTGACAACCTCTGCAAACTTTGGCAATGTGCTCTTGCTTTCCACAGGCACGGCCTACCGCTAGGCGGAATCTTCACTCTGATCTTTCATGCTGTCCCATGCAATTTGCGCAGCTCTGTGGGGGAGTTGCTTGCTCTTTGGAGCATGGCCTTTTGGGTGGCTCTCTCCACAGGCAATCAATTTCTTCTCCTTCACTGATCTTTTCCAACCCTTCTGTGATCTCTTGGTGGATTGCTGGAGGGCTGGTGTGCGTTTTTAGTGGCTGGAGAGTCTTCATGGCCTGTCCAGCAGCCTCATCCACCATGACTTCCTTCAATGCATCTTGGAAAGTCAGTTTCTCCATGGCAAATAGACGCTGCTGTAATTCACTATTATGCAGGCCGCAAAAAGCCTGTCTCTGAGACGGTCTTCCAGATCAGGGAACTCACATTGGCACAAAGCTTGGCGAAGGGCTGCCACAAACTCTGCTGCAGATTCGCCAGATCTCTGTTCACATTGCTCGAATACATGGGACTGGGTGATGACTGAGAGTTTAAGTTCAAAATGTTCGCTTAATTTTTTCTTGAGGTCTGCATAGGCCACTGTCTCTATGCTTGCTGGTGCTATCAAGTTTTCAGCGATATCAAATGTGGCTTGTTCACAGACACATAGTAAAGTTGCCACCTTCAGGCCATCATCCGTGACCTGATTAGCTTGAAGATAATTGCCTACTCAGGAGGCGTATGAGCTCCACTGTTTAGGGTGAGTAATATCGAACTTGTTGAGTCTTCCCTGTTTAGTCATTTTTTAGAAATGTGGTGCTGGTTAATGCCTGTGGTGCTGGTTAATGCCTGTAATGTTGTGGTTGGAGCTGGGCTGCAATTAGGAGTCCTGGGGACTGATCCCTCAGGTACATCTGTGCCTCCAGTATGTCTTACTGGCAGGCAGGGCGGGGAGCATGGTCCCACCAGGGCTCTTTACCTGGTTTGACACCCAGTGATTTCAGTCTCTCTGTTAGCAGCAGGTCTCTCCTCTGCAGCATCCCATCTTCGTCACCACTATTGTGTGGTGGGATGCAGTAGGCAAGAACAAACCTGCATAGATAGAACAGCATTTATTGACTCAACTGGAACTACTGAACAACAGGCAAATCCCTGCAATTTATACCTGGGCCCACAGGGCCTCAACCAATCATAATACTTGAAAAAGCCCGTCTAAATATGAATGTTCTAAGTTTCCCTCCAAAACAGTTGAAGTTAACAGTTACGTTCACCTAAAGGTTAGTTTCACTTTAGCAGGGTTTAATACAACTATATATATTCAATACATAACAGTATATGTCTTCCATCTCACTACTAGAACAACTCTAGTTAACAGTATATTATATGTATTAGATTTGTATCCCTTCTTTCCTCCATTTCATTTTTCAGAATAACCAACAAAGGTTGTTGGTGCGAAAGAGATAATGATTGCCCCTAAATTATCCAACACACTAGCAATGGCTGAGAAAGGGTTTGAATTTGGATTCTCCCAGTCCTAGTCCGATTCCTTAACACTGAAGGTAAGGGCATCTTAAACACTCCTAAGATACTGTCTTACATCAGTAATACTTTATCTCTTATGCAAAGGTTAGAAAAAATTGCTGTGGCCGGTAGTTATTTATATGGTGCTATAGAAGTTCATCATCAATTAGTCCACTGTTCATGAGGCTTAAGGATGCCATCATTTCTGCTCTACCAAGGCACCAGTTAGCCACTATTACTTCACAGCAATGTTTTTTTTAAAGGCAGTGCTTGTACTAAAGTAGAAGAAATGCTTTATTTTTCATGGACCAAGCCAGAATCCTTGCAAAGCAGATGTACAGTCTCCCTCACCCACGCATGCTAAAACACTTGCTACAAATTGTACAAAACTGACAAGTTGGCATTTGATCTAGTTTGCTCTTGCATTACAATTAATTTAATTTTGTCTGTAACCAGGATAATGCCTTATGTTAAACAATGTAAATGCCAACCTCATCTAAAAGAAACACCCCGTGACTTCTAAAATGAAGCTTTCAAAATAACTTGGCTCTCACTGACACCTAACTCAACAAGGTGCAACGAGTCAGATTAGTACCTTTTGCTTTTAAAGGATCAGCTGACATGGGGCTGAATGTTTTTCTCCCCCTCCTCTCATATGACCTGTGTGTCATTTTCATGGAGTGAAAGGCATGCCAGACTTTGGCCGAGATGCCTGTCTAGCTGACATTCTTTAATTTGATTTATGTCAGTTCCTGCACGGAGACTGAAAGCTGGCATTATTTGCAATAAAGCAAAATGCCATTTGTTTTAGAAACCCATGGAGCAGTGGCATGTTAATGAAGATGGCAATAAATATAAGGCCTCTTCTGATGTGTGGTCGTAATCAGATTCCTTGGCTCTGTTACACTTTGTCAACATTCAAAGGTTAGGTCTCCATTTCCACAGAGTGTTAAACCTTTCTAAAACTAAGGACACTCAAAATACAAACACTGGCAAAATGAATGTTTTCAAAAGAATGTTTCAGTAAGGTTATTTTCCTCCTTATACTTATGTGCAACTTTAGTATAAAATTTAAGATTAGATAATTATAGCATCATGTTCTCCATGCTGCTACAAGTATTTTATGAAACCTACTATTACAGATATAATTTATAATAATCAGATTAAAACATGGTAATATTTTACACTAAGTATTGGTAGTATAATGGGGTTTTTCTTCTGTTTTAGAGATAAGCAATGCAATGGGCTCAATGGGATACTTTTCCTGGCTTTTTTGCTTTAAAAAATCATTTTGATCAATCATTTCATCAGCATGTCACCATTCTCTACCTTTATTGATCCCTGCATAAAAAAAAACCCACATGTGTGGATCTGAATTCATAGCTTTAACAGATCTGTGGTCATAAATAATCAATAGGATTGTTTCAGTGTCAGTGTGCTCAGACAAAACTAGCCAAACTGAACCATTTACAATAAATCTAAAGGTGCTTTTTCAAGAAGCAACTGGACTTTCTGGTTTTTCTTTGAAGACATTTTGTTTCTTAGCCAAGAAGCTTCTTCACTGGATGGTGGGGAATGAAAGGATTTATACCCCTTGCAGACAACTGATCATTTGCATTCTTTTAACAAGTCAGTAAGTGGCCATTGTTTTTTAAATGCAGATGGACTGCTGAATCCTTCCATTCTCCACCATCCAGCCAGAGTTGAAGAAGTTTTTTGGATGAAAACCAAAATGTCTTCAAAGAAAAAACAGAAAGTCCAGTTGCCTCTTGAAAAAAAACATCTTTGGGACAACTATGATATGGATGACTGAGAATCTCCATAGACATTTACAATAAATCTAGTGATTTAATTTTAATATCCTGCATCTCTGTCTTAATCAAAATAATCAGAAAGATGATGATGTATTCTCTAAATACATGAGGCTATGTTTGGGTTCATTGAATTATGAAACACTCTTTTGATTAGAAAATGAAATATGTCATATTACTGTTCTTTCAAAGGTATAAACCATGGTTTGAGCAAAATGGTTATTTCTTTGTTTCCCAGAGCTTTAAGTCCACCAGAAGACTGCTATCTCTGGTCTCTTACTGAGACGATCTGAAACACTTGTGCACAGCCTCAAGTTCTGTCCTTGTCTGGAAACAAATTATTAATGAACCAGTCTACTCAATGGCTCTATCCTGTCTTAGTCAAAGGTTTGAATGAACAAGCAGCAGCTAATAAGTTGAGGAACCTGATGGCAAAGTAACAGAGGGTTATCACCAACTGATCTGTGAAGTGTGTGACTCCTCTTATATAGGGGTAGTATGACCCAGATTTGTTCCTTTGATTGGGTTCGGTTCTTTCTGGCCAATAGTCTTGAGCACCTTTGTCCAACCTTCCTTTCCATGTGGTGGTCCCTTGCATTTGGGGAAGGTGTTAGCTCCACCTTTTTAATTTCTAAGGCCAGCAATAGTTCCCTCTTTTTATTGCTAGGTAACCTGAATCTCCCCAGGCTGACAATCCTCATCATCTTCAATATCTGATCTAGCTTTAACAGGCCCTTCATTCCATTGCAATTATTGGATCCACTTTTCAGAGTTGTGGTCAGTCTGCCATTTCTTCCTCCAGAACCCCTAAAATAATCGCGCCTTCACCCAGAAACTGTAATGTGTTTGGTATATTTCTTGATATAGCCTAACAGCAGGGAAGAAGACACTGATTCCGTGCTCACTGAAAAAGCTGTCTCCATTCACCTAGTCACTTTCTCTGAAACCTTGAGGTGACTGGCATTTATCTTAGAAACTGTGCTGACATACAGTTTTCATGTTATTAGTTGATTATGTGCCATTAGATTGGTGCTGATTCTTAGTGTTATATTTTATCCAAGGTATTTTATCCAAGGTATCTTCTTTGAGGTACTTGGTCTTTCAGATCTTCAATGGTGTACCTACTGAATGGTACATTATATTGCTACCAAAATGCAAGGAGGGACTCAATTTTGTAATGAGGTTAGCAATTTAATAAAGAAAGTGTTCAGTGCAGGTGGATGCCAATTTCACCAACCAAAAAGTAGTCATTTGCCAAAAAAGTTTACAAGGGTCAGCTGAGTTAGCCACTGGGCCATCCAATCCATGTTATCTCAATTGCTTATGAAATGATCTTTTAAAAAGTCTATATTTGACAGTAGCCAGATGTCCTGATATAATCCTGTCCTAGCCAAAGGTATGTCTTTTTTTAAGTTATCAAGATCTCTCCATTAAAAATGTGCAAAGCTTCAAGGGCACTTTCCTTTGACAAGGCTTTGATTGATGTGCCCCCAGAAAGTCTAGTCAGACTCTGCTACAGAGCACTAGACTGATGTAGCCAGATCATTCTGATCTGACTACTAAGTCAGGAGGTCAGTTAAGCTACACAGGACTGTCACCTAGTGCCATGCTTCACTACTACGGAACAATCCACCTCATCAAACTAGGTCATTGCTGAACTAGACACCCTAATCTCTCTCTCTATATATATACATATTGATTGAAATATTAATATAATGAATACCTACGGGGGGTGGGGGGGGCATTAAACAAAGACAAAGATTCAGTGCAAGACACAAATCCCTGGGTTTTTTTTCCTGAATATAAGTTTCCATTTAATTCCAAAAGTGCAGACAAAATTGTTTTTTTTTTAATTGATTTGTTTTCAAATCTTGGATTAAAATCTATAAAACCTGGTTTAATAGGGGCTGAGGAAAGAATTCATTGATTTTTTAAAAAATTGCAGCATTGAACTAAACATAAGTCATCCAAGAAATATTTTAAAGAAATGTCTTTAAATTTTTTTTTGCATGCAGCAGCAGTAAATTGTTTTAAATGTTGAGGCTTTTTCTCTAGCACTTCTGAGACTCACCATGTGATTGTTATACGATCACATAATCCTTCTCCTAAAAAACAGGACAAAAGCTTCTGGTTTTTAAACAGTCTACTCTATTGAAAATGTGATATTTTTTTAAAAAAAATATTAGAAACAAAACTCTTTCCGACATTATAGAATTTAGAAACTAAAGAAAACTTTTGTTTCACCCCAAATCTGCTCTCTCTCTATTTATTACAATTTTACTTAACATTACAATTAAAAAGAGAAGGGTAATACAAGTTAAAAAAAACAAGAAGGAAAAATAAAAGTTGTTGCTCTGTCAAATTAACAACAATAGCAATACCACTTAAATTTATATACCACTTCGCAGTGCTTTCTAAGTGATTTTACAGAGTCAGCATATTGCCCCCAACAATCTGGGTTCTCATTTTACCAGCTTTGAAAGGATGGAAGGCTGAGTCAACCTTGAGCCGGTGAGACTCGAACTGCTGAACTATTCGCTATTGGAAGTCAGCAGAATTAGCCTGCAGTAATGCATTCTAAACACTTTGCCATCATGGATCTAACAAGAACAATTGTTGCTAAGAAAGACAAAAAAAATCTGGATTGTAGATTGTGGCACTGTCTGGAGGCAGCAAAATAGAAGAGAAAGAACTGGAGACAATCACAAAATAAAAAGACCCATATACAAAATACAAATAGAAGTACAACACCTGTGGCAAAAGAAAGCAAGATAGTACCAACAGTGATAGATGCTTGGGGTGCAATTTCAAAATATTTGGAGCACCATTTGAACACCATCAGCACTGACAAAATTACCATTGGCCATTTGCAAAACGCAGCTTTACTTGGAACAGCTGGTATCCTATGATGATACCTTTAAACAAAAACTTCTGTCTATTCTAGGTCCTTAAGAAAGACTCAATAGGTGGATAAAAATTCTAAATTTAATCTAAGCATCCGGCCGACTGTGTGACCAACCATAATATAGAATGAAATTTGCCAAATATGGAATGTTTCCTCTCAAAACGATGTTTAACTGGAACGTATGAGTCAAATCTGCTAATCTCTGTTACAAGGACTGGATATTTATTACTACTCTGTGGAAATGCTAAAATTTGGTTACAAATGTACATTTAACAATTTACCACAGATTGATAAATCTTAGCCCCATTACAATTAGAGGAATTTTGATATAATAAATGTTTTTCAGCATAAAAGAGGATATCATTATCTTCAGGTTCCAAAGGATGAAACCTGAGAGTTAAAACAGTGAAAAAAATGTCTGAGGTGAAGACCAAAAATTGAAAAACTAAAATATTTCTCTAATTCTTCTAGATTCTGTAAGAGAATTTGTTATATGACTTCAAATTTGCACAGATGTTTCAGAGTATAATTGTTTTTTTATGGATAAAACAATCATTAATCCTTAATTTACCCTATCACTTCTATCTAAACATCAGGTGAAAAGCTGATTTAAGATCTATGCTATAAATAGCTGCTTTTTGGCAGAAACAATATTTTTACTCCAGAGGTGTTAAAAGAAAACATATACTTAATATCAAAAGTAAGGTCTATAATTTTCCAATGAGAGACAGCGGGCTCTTCACCTATAATTAGAAGATTCAGATGTACATCTCAGTTAAGGAGTAGAGGAAAGTACAGCTTGATGCCAAATTTCAGGTACAAAGCCATTTTTATTAATAAAAGTGAAAAGAACAGATATATGTGGGCCTCTAACTCCAGCTGCTTCTCAGAGAATAAAATCAGCAGTGCTTTCCAGATTTCAAATATCAGGCTGTTTTCCTAATTTCCTACTATTAGTTAAAGCCCTGTTTGTATCCTTGAAATTCTTACAAAAATATTAGTAGTTAGGAATTTTAGACTCCAAAGGATAATTTAACCCTTTTCACTATCTTTGTTAAAAACAGCAATCTAGTCTGTACTTGGTGAGCTGAAACACAATGAGCATACTAATTCTGTTCCCCATCTTCCTTTATTTTGCTGTCTACCTGCATCAATAGAGGATTGTCTAGCTGAATACCTGTTTCATCTGGACAGAAGAAGCACAATATCTTCAGGTTGCAAATGGACTGGTGTGATATTATTATCCAAATGCCTATTCACTCCCCAACAAAACTCTTCTCTGCCATCCCCGTCCTCAACAATCCTCACATTATGTGTTACCATTTTTCCAGTTATCACATTTTCTCTCCATTCTGTTTATTTTTCTATCGATTCTTTTTCTCCTCTCCTTTCCCTAACACTTCTCTTCCTTCCAAACCCGTCTTCCACATATTTTCCTTTACCGCCGCTCTCTCTCTTTTTCCATTGTCACTGGAATATTTTTAATGTTGCTAATTTCAGCATTGGTGGCCAATAAAATATGAAGCAAAGGAAATAAAAAAAGATGGGGCTGGGAGTCCAGCTTAAACCAACTTTGGGATTTGACCTTTATCTTTCTATACAAAGTGCAATCTGACATCATGCATAATTAGAGGCCGTAAATTAAATACCACAAGGCTGTTGAGACTTTCCCTAGAATAGAATGTCTCTATGTGTATTATAAGAAGCATCAAACATTTACTAAAATATTATAGTGCTAGATTACATTATGTAGCCAATGAAGATTGCATTCAGTGAGATGGAGACACGAGGTAGTTCTATATTTTTCCCATCTTCTTATATAGAAGGAATAGATTTTATTTTTATAATGAATAATTCAACACAAAGGCCTTTTCCTTTGCTTTGGTTTCTCAATTGGCAACATCCAAGGAAGAATATTCAGTTCAGAGAATCACTTTGAATTATTGACAGCTGATGTCAAATATCTTGTTAATCCCCCTCCCCTCTTTTTTGGTGCATTATCAAAAATATAGGTTTTTTTGGGGGGAGCGGGTTAGGTAGCAGACAATTCTATTATGTTGTTATGAAAAACAGTGGTTCTGCAAAGTCTATATATAGATTACACCTTTGAGATTTTTTCTCCTCTTTCTTTGATTTAAAAAAAGCAGAAATCTGCAGAACTGTTTAGAGTCTCTATCATTAATGTGAGAGGGTTTTCATTAAAGAGCTTTCTTTTTTTCCCTAAAGGGCAAAGAGCAGATATTGATTTGAATTGCAGCACTCTATTCCTTCTGAAAGAAAGAAAAATATGAAGGAAAGGGAGGAGATTAGCAGATAGCAATGTAGGGAAAGATAGAAAAATCCACGGATTCTTTCATTTAAAATATCTTGGTAAATTGAAGCCAAGACAAATTTACCCTTGATAATCAGTTTGAACTGAGAATATGGGCATCTTATATTGAACATGCCATTCAAAAGCATTCGATTTTCTCTTTCATACTTGGGAAGACAGAGAATCAGACAAACATTAATATCAAAATTCTGTACTGCAGAACCCAAGTCCTTGACACCAGGGACAGCTGATGGCTCATGGTAAAATGTATGCATAAGCATGAAAGTGGTCCAACATTGTATATCCAGTTCATATGTGTAGGAGTGAGATAGACCGCAGGAAATGTAGAGCTCTGCTATTAATGCATTATAATAAGTTCAGTGCTTAATGGCCAGTGTAAGATCTCCTATACAGTTTAAAGTACCTCCTATTCCAATAGCAGCAGTATGAAAGACATTTTGGTGGCAGGCACCAAATTGAATTATCTGGGGAAAATATTAATTCCAGATTTGTGTTAAAAGCAGTATGTTCTTAGAAAATGGGTTTGCCAGTTAATGATTCAGTGGTTAGCAGCTTCTTGGTTTTCTTGAATCTCTAGTAAGAAAATTCCTGTGGGTGTTTTGTGCTTTTCTCTGCAATATCTTTCTTGGGTTTTGCCTGCAGCCTACTGATACTTAACATAACCTACTGCATCTATCAGTAGTCTCTGAAATCTCCTTCCAGTGTCCACTAATGAGATTGCTATTTGGGTTGTTTGCTATAAAAGTCCCAAGTGCTTATTACCTCCCATCTTGAGTGCAATGACACCCTATTGCAAATCTCCAAAGTGCTTAAAATCTCCTATCTTGAGTGCACCAACTCCTTCACAAATGGCAAAGCTGTGATTTGAGTGAGCTTATCTTTAGCACATCCTTAAACACAAATTAAAGTGTACCCTGTTTCAAACACTCTAACCTAACTCCCACTCCTATATTCAATTAGGTAAATATAGTTGGTCTTCTTCAACAACTATTTATGGTACAAGATTTAAAAAAAATAATCCCAGCACAAGTTTGGTATAAATGCCAGCTCCTCTATAATGAATAGGATGCTCTCCATTAATTCCAAAGGCCTTAGAATGTGCCACTACCAGATAAATGGGCCTTGGAATGGAGTGAAATTAGAATTTTGTATTTGTGAATTAGCAGAAGCTCTTGTGTACAATAAATACCATGGGTAGCAACTACTGCCAGAAAAGGACAAACAAAATTAACTATGAATATTGGATATAAATTTGGATATAAAGCTATTCTTCTCCAAGATGGACTCATTTGGGCTAATAAATAACAGTTATACGAGACCTGGGCTTGAGTGTGAAAAATATCCAAATCATACCTTCCTTTCTATTACTCTTGCTCAAACCAACATAATTTGAAAGCATTTATGAATGAATTGTTCAGCTCCATCCCGTTCATGATTTGGATTACCTTCTTATTTTGTTTCACATCTTTGGAATCCAGGACAGTATATAGAATTTACAGATATGAACATCAATCCAGCACTGGTAAGTAATCTTTTAAATATAAAGTTAAATGCATTGGCCTCATGTATCAGTATAAGTTGCAGACATGTAGATTTTAGAAAATTCTAGATGCTAACATTTCAGATTTGTAATTAAGCTGATTGAGACTTTCTCAGCTGATGCAGAAATGTAAAATAGGCTCAGACTTTCTGTGTTATACTGTAGAGCTGTGAATGGGTATTTTCTTTTGCTGGTTGACATTCTGCCTTTAAAGGAAGATGCAGCCCAAGTCCCTCCCACACTTCCTCAGCATTTGTTTGAACCTGATTTTCAATCATCTCTATAGATGTGAACCTTGCAAAGATGGATGCAAGAAGCCAATAATGATTTTCCCAACCCTAGTTACAACAAAACCTGTAGGAAGAAAAGTAAAAATAAAAATCCTTCCTCTACTCTGCAGAAGAGAGTAGTAATATTGATATTACCCTCCTAGCTTCATTATGTGCATTTGCATGGTCTCAGTAAAAACAAAAAAAGAAGTGGTTAACTTGTGAGTCCCTCAAGACACTCCCCCCACCCCCCAAAGGATTATCAGAACAGATGAAGTCCTTGAGTAGGGAGGTAACAGTGAGTTAGAAGATTCCTTCAGTGGGGAAACAAACTCATTACAAACTCTGTGGACTAGCAAAGTTTCAAAATGTAGAACAAAAAAATGCTCCCTTTGCAGCAGTTTGAATACACTAGAGCTGAGCTGGATGTATCAGTTTAGTTCTCCAATATTACTAACTCTGTGGGATCAGAAAAACCTGGAGTGGTTTTCATTACTGATGCAGAATTCCCCTATGTATGTAACTGTAAAAACCATTTAAGATTGCAGGAAGAGGTAAGAACCAAATAAAAACAAGCTGGGATGATCTTCCTAGGATTTACATGGAAAGGAGGTAATCCATCTTGTCCAAAATATTACTGAGAAGCAAATAGCCATGAGATACCTTCATGTAGTGTCTGTTGCTAGTAATTTCAATAGAAGTAGGAACAAGAGTTGACTTAACCACCACCACCAAGTGTAAAGCTTTGTCTTACAATGGACAGTTATTTATTTTCCAAAGAGCTTACTGACAAGAAGTGTCCAGGTGAAATGAATTTACGTATGGAGGTAAAGAATATGTTGCTTCCAGTGCATGTCTGGAATTTCTCAGATTAAGTTTCCTTCAAAAGTTCAAAGAAACTTGCAACTAATATCAAATAAGTTATGAGCTATTACAAAGGAGCCTTCTGCCATCCCTTGCTATTTCAGACATGTAGACTAATCTAAAGTTATTTAGCCTTAAAATAGTAAGTGGTATTTAAATTTTCAGTTCAGCATCTGATTCCACACATAATTAACATAGATCAGTAAACTGTGGCAATGTTTAAAGATTGCTTCCCATTTAGCGCCTGGCCAAATTATTGATTTAAACGTTTTATGTTCACTAACGCAACTTCACTTGCTGAACCGCTTAATTGGACTGCAGAGTATTTTCTCACAATTTACCATTATAGACATCTGTATAGCCCTCCTTATAGGCAGAAACATCTTTAGACAGACTGGTCATTCTTTAGATAAATAACAACTTTGTCATTATTTGGAATGCCTTTTTACATACAGACTTACAAAATGTTTTGCAGTAATTATTTTCACAACCACCATAAAATTTCTTTAGGGAAAGTAATGAGAAGTCTTTTTTTTTACATAAAGTTAACTCTTAAAGACTTTATGGACATGTCCACATTATTTTCTTGGTGAAACTGGCTTGCCACTGTCTGTTTCTGGGTGGTTTTTAGACTTTCTGATCTAGATTGCAGCCCTGATGTTCTCTAGATGAATTCCATTCTAGTCCATTCTAATCGTAACCATGCCCAACTGATACGCTGCTGCTGAATGTACACAAAACTGCCAAGTGCTCCCACCTGCTGCGACAATGAAAGTAGTGAAAATTGTTACAAACAGAAAACTGAGCCCTCACTTGGCTCAGACTCTTCAAGGAATCTCTGACTAAGCAGGACTGTATCAGCATATTACGTTGTTTTTTTTCCTCTTTCATGTTTAACAGACTATCTACCAAGCTATATAGACCACAACTGTGCAAAACTATTTTTCCTGGCTTTTAAGAATCCGTATGGTTTTCTTTCCTCTTAAGTGTAAGTGTAAGACTGCAGATTCCCATGGTATTTCCATTGATGATAGAGAAGACACCACACTGCTGCTGAAAATCTATGGATCAAGCTTTGTGAATTCTGGTTTTTGCTGTTTCACCTTCTGAAAGGCAAAGGAATTCAAAGTATTTTACTTCTAATGCCCAGACCTCAATCCTTTCTTTGACCATCAGAGATTCTGTAGGCCATCTTCTAGTTATCAGAAGTACATTATTTTTCTTTAGCTGCACTGAAGCGGTTCTATGCTTTCTTAATTTTAGTGATGGTCATTTGTGTACCACCTTCCTAAACAAACAGGTTGTTGGTGTTCTTTATCTTTTATTAATCTATCTTTCAATGGGTGATATTACATAGATATTACATATTTGTGCCTTCAAATCAATTTTTGACTTATGGTGACTGCCTGAACTAGTGCCGGCAGTTTTCTTGGCAAAAGGTTTTTAAGGTGGTTTTGTGTTTTTTTTTAAATCATTATCTCCTTATCTCCTTTGTACCTAAGGCAGGACTACAGTTCAAAGTCTCCTGGTTTCTAGCCTGATGACTTAACTATAACACCAAACCGGCTCTCTTGTCCCCAAGTTAGAATGTCACAAAAACAATAATCTGCTAATCAATTAATGCAATAATATGCAAATTTCTGATCTGGAACCTGCAATTTGTGGAAAGTATGTAGTGTGAGCTTCATCACCACTACCATCACTATCTTGGATGAGACCTCAAAGGATCTTAGATCAAGTTACCAAAGATCAGTGGCATCATTCCCACCACCACTAGGAAATGCCAATGGGAAAAGGGGGGAAATCTCATCACATCCCATTTCTACCCTATATGCATGACATGGACTAAACCATTTTGCCCTGGAAAATCTATGGTTAACTTCCATTCCTCTCAAATATATGAGCTGAAAGGTTGCTAAACCTTGGTGATGTGTATGCAATATAAAGAAATGTAATAATATTAAATTTTGAATATGGCTATTGTAAAAGTCTAGAATGAAAGTGAAAGAGGACAGCTTTAAAGGGAGAAATGGAAACATTGGGTGCTGAGATCTAGTTCATAAACTAAAGTAGTGAAAATAGAGAATATTTCACAGAAGAAATGGTTGTTTCAGAGGATTTATAAGATAGTTGCATGTTTCTGTTTAGAAAAAGAGACCAGAATTGCATGAAAAACATAAAGGTAAAAGGTGAAAGGAGACTTTCAGCAAGGTGAAGAAGGCCTGTTAAGCTCTTAATTATGTGGGGAGAGTGATGAGAATTCATATCCAGAATCCCAGAACATATTGAAGAACAAAAAGCCTTGAATCTCTGCTTACTGGGGGAGCCCCCTTCAGGACCTCTAAATGAGCCCAGTGAAATCTTCAATTAATTTAGCATCCAGCTGGTCTATGCACGCCTGCATGCAGCTCTTCCTGGGAACTTCTCAACTGCCTTAGAGCTTTGACAATGTTAATGCGTGGTTTGATATTTTTTTTCTTATTTTTTTAATGAAAAGGTAGGATAAAAATGATGGGGAATTAAATGTCTACAAGTTGGAATTGTATCCATGATGTACAACATGCAAACTTGTTCATCCCAATACATTAAACATCCCCATTTTGCTAAAATCACTGTACTTGATTTTTCTCCAAAGATCACAAAGAATAGGGGCAGTCTCTTTTTAGCAATCTTGAAGGAGCCAGCATTTCATTAGACGTAAAATAAAGGACAGTAGAAGTTAAATATATGCAAAAGCTAATTGTTAATAGGGAGAAAGTAAAATGATAATTGTTGATCTAAGTGTTTAGTAAATACATCCCACAAGTAGACAAAATGACTATTGGGTTTTGCTTGGCATATTTTATGAACCCAGCCACCATAATTTATAACTTGTGGCTATGTCAGTTTAATGAGTGCAGACACCTGTAATTTATTCAGTAAACCATGTTTAAAGAAATAATAGTTGGACAGTATGCAATCCAGAGATTCCTACAGTACCAATACACTATTTCACATAAACTTTGTAGTTCAAGCATTATTCGGTTTTCATAGTAATGTTGGCAACGTTCCTCTTTCAAGAAAGTTTAAACAATTTGTAGGCATAGCATTTCTTGCGCACTGTATGAATTGATTTTTAAAAAAACAATCAATATCATATTACCTTCCTTTTAGAATTGCTTTTAAATCAACTCTTTAAGCAAAGTTTTTGAGTTGCATACTTGATAGAAAAAAGCCTCATGAAAATGCTGTCTCAACTGATAAAGAAATGTTTGGCATCTTAAACACAGCAGATGTGAAATTGGAAAGTGCTTTATTATTTTAGTGGCTATCTCCTAGCATTAGGATACACCTAAAAACTGACCGCACCCCAATTGATACAAAACATCTGGTGATTCTTATTTCATCTATGTGCCAAAAAGTAAGTAAATGCCTGCTTAAATTCCATTTGTACAAAGGTGAAGCACAACTACAATCTTATCAGCAAGAATTTTCAAAATGCAAAAGTACATAGTTACAGTATATGCCCCTAAGGGACTAGTCATCTAGGGAAAATGGTTAAAGTTCCTCTGGTTTTGCAGAAAAAGGATCAAACGTGTCCAAATCACACTGTTCATTGTTTCAGTTTTTGGAAATTACAGACATATTGCACTACATTATATAAATTATTAACATTTTAGAAAAACAAAGTTTACAAGAATAATTCCACTCTAGAAGCTTGCAAACAGAACAGCTGAAGCATGTTATTAAAATGAGTTTATATTTCATACTTTGCTATTATGGAAGTTTATCTCCCCCTCCACCAAATCACATCTACTTTTCAAAGAGTAATTTATTCTTAGCAAAACCACCAACTATTAACAAAAGAAAATGCAATAATTAGAACACATTTTTCATGTCTTTGTCATAAAGTGCGTGATAAATTAATTGATTAGCAAATGATCAGGTACAAATGGATTTAAAAAGTTTTCTATCATAAAAACCATTAAGCTTCTGTTAAATCAAAGGATGAAAAATGGGGAAAATGAACTCTGTTATATTTTTAAAAAGTTCTTGAAGATCTTTTGGAAGGAAAATAAAAAAACAAAAAACCATAAATAAAGGGTAGCTTAATATTTTAAACAGTGAAATATTATGGACAATGCTTTTTTTTAACAAAAGAATTATATGGATGAGAAATTAAAATACATTATTCTTCTTGTCACACAACCTCATTAATGTTTCATTATAATCCTTTTAAGCCTTCTTGTTACTCTGAACTGTTCCAGGATCTGAATCACTGAGAAGTTGTGGGGGAGAGAATTGCTATATTTCTTGGCATTTTTCTGTAGTGGAAAAAAATCTATTGTTCCTTAATGGACAGAGATTATAATTTCAGGCCAATCTCAAACTAGCCTAAATGTTCCTGTGGACCGACACATGGTTGAGATTTGGGAAATCTTCTCATCCTATAGATCGAGAAATACTGATGAAAACAACTAAATAATAGGACTATGTAAGGATCATCTAATTGGTTTGAGAGCCAATTTAGATTCTGAAAGAAGTTCAGTCCACTTTATAGCAGTCCAGAGTACAGGAGGAGGAGGAGGAGGAGGAGGAGGA
>JANHFL010007057.1:45937-62405 GCA_032468155.1 Oxyrhabdium leporinum | reverse complement strand
TGGTAGGATGCACATCTCAACCACAGACGTTTAGGCAGAACATGAAAGGTCTTTGCTCAGAAGCTCAGCAAGGAACCAGTTTCTCAAGCGAGGAGTTTCGGCCAAGTCCAGTTATCCACAGGCTTCCAACTCAGAAGCTGAGGCTCCTCAGATGGAGCTTCGTGGTGAGGTCTCACCACTCCTGTCAGAAGACTTGTGAAGCGGGTGTGGAAGACACAGGAAATGTGACACACTTCAGAGTTACTGACTGGAGACCTATAAAGAGTCCGTGCCGTGTAGGAAAAATAATAACACCACCGTATTGTGGGACATGGCTCTCTACCTACTACACACTTACTACAGAGAGACCAATTACCTCAACAGCCTCCCTCCCGAGAATAAACAGTGGTGTTCTCTCCTGTGTCCGCCTCCTCTCCTTTTCCCCAGTTCACCCGCCAGAACGTCCCGCCCCGCCCACAAGGCACATTCGTCCGCCGAGCGGCGCACGGATTGGCCGGCGTGGTCGACGTCACTGGCGGCGCGGGCGTGGCTGTCTAACTGGCACGCGCCTGAAGAGGGGAATTGAGATTTGGCGGGAAAGCGTTGCCTCCTCCTCCTCCTCTCCTTCCCTCGTCTTTCCTTTCTCCTCTTCTTCCTCCTCCTCTTTCCTGAGGTAAATTCTCCTCAGCAAAAGATGGGAGGAGGATCACTTCTATCCCCGTGAGGAGGTCTCAGGGCTGCGATAAAAACTTCACCAAATGTTTGCAAACGTCTTCTGAATCTGTCAAGGTGTCTCACTGGTTCTGCATTAGATTAGATTAACAAAATTGGAAGGGGCTTGTAGGTCATCTAGTCCAACCCCCCCCCGACGAAGCAGGACACCCTACACCATTTCTGACAAATGGCAGTCCAGTCTCTTCTTGAAAGCCTCCAGTGACAAAGCGCCCACAACTTCTGTTCCACGGGTTGATTGTTCTCCCTGTCAGAAAATCTCTCCTTATTTCCAGGTTGAATCTCCTTGATCAGTTTCCATCGAATTATTCCTTGTCTGGCCTTCAGGTCCTTTGGAAAAAAGCTTGACCCCTTCCTCCTCTCTGGGGCAGCTCCTCAAATATTGGAAGACTGCTCTCCTGTCTCCCCTGGTCCTTCTCTTCCCAAGACTAGCCAGGCCCAGTTCCCGCAACCATTCATCGTAGGTTTCAGTCTCCAGTCCCCTCATCATCCTGGTTGCTCTTCTCTGCACTCTTTCCAGAGCTTCCACACCTTTTTTATACTGTGGCGACCGAAACTGGATGCGGTACTCCAGGTGTAGTCTTACTAAGGCTTTACAGAGTGGTAGTAGTACCTCCCTTGATCTCGAATGTATCCCTCTGTTAATGCAACTTACAATGCAACAAGGATTGCGTTTCCTTTTTTCGCTCCCGCTGCACACGGCTGGCTCCCATTTAGCTGATTGTCCACTAAGACTCCAAGATCCCTCTCACAGTTCCTGCTCTTAAGCCTGGTTTCACCCAGCCTATATGTGTCCTTTTGGCTTGTCTTGCCTAAGTGTAGGACTTGACTTTTCTCTACGTTGAATTTCATTTGGTTAGATAGGGCCCAGGGTTCAAGTCTGTCGAGATCCATCTGGATCTTGAGCCTATCTTCTAGGGTGTTGGCTATTCCTGCCAGCTTAGTATCATCTGCAAACCTGGTTAGTTCCCCTTCTATTCCCCCATCTGAGTTGTTTATGAAGATATTGAAGAGTCCTGGGCCTAAGACGGAGCCTTGTGGCACCCCACTGCTTACTTCCCTCCATGTAGACTTAGACCCATGAAGGACTCCTCGTTGAGTACGGCTTGTCAGCCAGTTGCGAATCCATCTGGAGGTGATTCTGTCTATCCCACTTTTTTCTAGTTTACCAAGAAGTAAGTTGTGGTCTACTTTGTCGAATGCCTTGCTGTGAGGATGTGTGAGTTTAGCTCCCAGAATTCCCCAGCTATGTTAAATTATGCTGGGGAATTCTGGGAGTTGAAGTCTATGCACTTTAAATCATGCTGACTGGGGAATTCTGGGAGTTGAAGTCTATGCACTTTAAATCATGCTGACTGGGGAATTCTGGGAGTTGAAGTCTAGATAACTTAAAAATCTCAAGGCTAAGAAAGTAGTATCCAGCCATGATCCCCCGCTGACATTATTAGCAGCTTTTCCTTCTTTGGATTTACCAAATCCTTTTTTTTAAATGGGAGAGGAGGGCACTCACTGTTGCAAATTCCATGTCTTAATAAAGGACCACGATTTTCTTTTTAATCCACTCCAAAGCTCCATCTATTTAAATTCTTCTGGTGAGCGGTGTTTAAAATCTCTCCTTTCATTTCTCCAAAGTTTTCTCCCTCCTGAGAAAGAAGCTTGGGTTTTTCTACTCTCTTTTCGCATCCCTGCAAAACCATTTCTAATTTCTCTCTAGCTGTTGTTTTGGAGCCGATGTTCTTTGGGAGGTGGTGAAGAAATAAAATATTACTTGATGTCTTTCTCCCTCCATCCTTCTGGAGCCAATGTGAAAAACCCTCTTGGGAAGATATACAGATAGTCCTCAACATTACAACCATTCATTTAGTGACCTTTTGAAGTTACAACGGCACTGAAAAAAAGTGACTTATGACCGTGTTTCACACTTACAACCACTGCAGCATCCCCATGGTCAGGTGATCGAAATTCAGAAGCTTGGCAACTGACTCGTATTTATGACGGTTGCATTGTCCCGGGGTCGTGTGATCCCCTTTTGCAACCTTCTGACACACCAAGTCAATGAGGAAGCCAGATTCGCTTAAGAACTGTCTCACCTAGCAACAGAAAGGTCGCAAAATGAGACAAAATTCACTTAACGACTATCTCGCTTAGCAACAGAAATTTTGGGCTCAATTGTGTCGTTAAGTCGAGAATGACCTGTCTTCCGTGGTCTCTTTTTCTTTAAAAAAATATTTTTTTACTAGACACGTTACTAGGCACTTAAACAAATGAAAAGGGAGGGGGGGGAAAGACAAAAGAGTAATGCATCTGAATAAACCATGGCTTGAGAGAATTTATGGTTTCTGAGTAAATCATTAATTGATTGTAAATAACTGAATATTGGTTTGAAAGAGTGAAAATTGCTCTTAGCAAAGCATAAATCTCAGGAGCTAGGATTAATGTGGTTATAAAATGTGGGGGACCACAAAAGAGCCACATTCTGGTCAAGAGACCATAATTCAACAAAATAGAAAATATCTGCACACACCCGTGGTTATCTTGATCCTAAATTAGGCCAACACCAGCCCCTAGCCCTCTTGGGAATTGCACGGAATATCTCTTGTCTCTCAGGAAGTCTTGAAAGTCCATTTCCGTTTATCAAACTGAGTTGGAACAGCAGCTAAAAATACAGGAGAAATTTTTGGCCTGGAACTCATCCGAGCCTCTTAGCTTTTATTCAAAGCACATGAGCGTTCTTGTCCCTTTGCCTGGGTCTCTGTAATGACTCAGGAATTATATTCCAGAACTGCCCTTAATTTTATATTTGGGAGATTTGCATCTATACATTCTTTTCCCCAATTCTTTAGCAACCTGGTTCCTCATCTCCATAACCCTTGGAAGGTAACCTTGACAACTTAAGATCACTTTAGAATTAGAATAACAGAGTTGGAAGGGACCTTGGAGGTCTTCTAGTCCAACCTCCTGCTTAGGCAGGAAACCCTATAGCATTTCAGACAAATGACTATCCAATCTCTTCTTAAAAACTTCCAGTGATGGAGCACTTACAACTTCTGGAGGCAAGGTTATTCCACTGATTAATTGTTCTCGCTCTCAGGAAATTTCTCCTTAGTTCTCGGTTGCTCCTCTCCTTGATTAGTTTCCACCCATTGCTTCTTGTCCTGTCCTCAGGTGCTTTGGAGAATAGCTTGACTCCCTCTTCTTCGGGGCAGCCCCTGAGATATTGGCAGGCTGCTATCATGTCCCCCCTAGTCCTTCTTTTCATCAAACTAGACATACCCAATTCCAGCAACCGTTCTTTCATTTAGCCTCCAGTCCCCTAATCATCTTTGCTTCTCTTCTCTGCACTCTTTCTAGCGTCTCAACATCTTTTTTACATCGTGGGGACCAAAACTGGATGCAGCATTCCAAGTGTGGCCTTACCAAGACATTATAAAGTGGTATTGACACTTGACATGATCTTGACTCTATCCCTCTGTTGATGCCCTTTAAAAGGTATGGTTTTCTGAAATAGTGAGAATTTCCCACTATTCTGATTGCATACTTATTTTCATCTACAATACAAATACTGATAGATGCCTTAAGTGCAATCCCAAAACAACTGGAGCACCACTTGAATGCCATCGGCATTGACAAAATCACCATCCGTCAATTGCAAAAGGCAGCTTTACTTCGAACAGCTTACAACCTGCAATAATATCTTTAACACATCAAACAACAACATCTGCCTATCTCAGTGCGGGACTCGCTAGGTGGATAAAAATGCCAGATCCAGACTAAACACCTGGCTGACTGTGTAACCAACTATAAAAATAAAAATAAAAATAATAAAAATAATAAAAATAATAAAAATAAAAATAATAAAAATAATAAAAATAATAATAATAATAATAATAATAGGGATTTAACTGCTGGGAGGTTCAGCCTAGGCTATCTGAGATGGGTGGGTGCCTGGGGCCCTGGATCCAGTGGTGGGATTGAGGGGATCGCTCCCTAAACCCTTCCTGTATGTGGTGCCATAGAGTTCTATTCTCTCTTCATTCATTTTCAACATCTATATGAAACTGCTGGGTAAGGTCATCTGCCAGTTTGGGGTTTGGTGCCAACAGAACAATGACTATGCCCAATTATATGTATATTTTGACTCAGCGAAGGGAGGCTACCAAGGTTCTATTTCTCTACCTGAAGGTTGTGTGGACTTAGATAGTGAGGAATTGTCTCTGACTCAGTCCTGCCAAGACCAACCAGTGTTTGGGATGCCCAGATTTGAGGATATTTCAACTTTTACCCAATTCAAGGGTTGCACGCAATCTGAGTGTCTTCATAGACTCAGAGCTCCTGTTCATAGCTCCTCAACTTTGGTCAGGAAGGCCTTGGCACAACTTCATCTGGTGCACAGTTGTATCTTTCTTAAATCATTCAGACTGCCATTCATACTCTGATCACCTCACAGCTTAACTACTTAAAGACTACCAGAAGCTTCAACTGGTCCAGCAGTGTGGACAGTGATGGGTGTGCCTGTGTAACACTTCAGCTTTGAGAGTTGCAGTTGCAGTTTGTTTCTGGAGGTAATTCAAATTACTGATTGTTACCTATGAAGCCCTTCTTATGGCATAGGGCCTGATTACTTGAGGGGGCATCTGTCTCCCATAGTATCTGCCTGCCTGCTTTGATTTCACACATACTAGGTCCCTTTGATTAAACAATGCCATCTATCAGGACCTTCAAGTAGGTCCTCTCAATTGCAGGCCTCCTCACTGGAATGATGGTCTCCTTGAGATCGAAATGTTCCGTGTCCTTAGATATTTGATGCACTTAGTCTGTATCATTAAAGAAGAGAGAGAAGACATGTAGGCAAACAATGGGGAATACACATAGAAAACCACATAGCAGCACAGGCTGTTTGCCTCATTAAGCCTTTTGGAAGTGAGGTACAAACTGCATGGGAGGTGAAACAAATGTCTATTAACTTATTAAGGTCAGAGAAGGGAGCTTGTTAGTTCAGGACTCACACTTGGCAAACAAATGGCATGCTGCTTAGGAAAGCGGCTTAGGAAGAGCCAGCTTGTTTAAGCAATCTCTCTTCGTGGAACTAACTGAAAAAGTGGGTCAGTCATCAGACATATTACAAAATGCAATATGAGGAAGCAAAGAGCTGAGTAGTGGAACTTTGTGAGTGGGTGGCCAATAGATAGCAGAAAGGAGAGGAATTTTTTTTGCGACTCCTTGCTGCCACTTAGTGATAATCTAAGCTAGAGTTATGGTCCCAGGACCCCTGGGCATCCCTAAGACCTTCTCAGTGGTCCATGAAATCAAAAATATATGCCAGATGTTGAAGGAATTTGCAAAAAATGTAAAACAATGTCACTCACTGTTCTTTTTATGAAAATTATACTTAAATTAATAGCTAATGAGTTTAATATTAGTATTAAACAATATTAATATTGCTATTTGTATATGATTCAATAATTGTGCAGCAATCAATTTTTTTTAATGTTTAATTTTGATAAATATAACCCATACAAGCAAAGTTCTTCATAATTTTTGAAAGTGGGAAGGGGTCCTGATGGGTCCTGAGAATAAAAAAAGTTAAGAAGCACTGGTCTAGACATTTGCCACCCAGATCTGATAGCCCTAAGAAATAATATTATTGTGAGAAAGGGTTTAATCCATTCCATAACCTTAGTTGAGTTACTGTTGTACTTAGTTATAATAACACAGTATTATATTAGTATAAGTAGTACTAGTAACATTAGCATTGAAAAACCCAACTCACTGATTTATTTTCATAGTATATTCCTAGTCTTTCCTTGAAAGTTCTTTCAGAAAATTAATATCCACTTTAACAATGCCTTTTAATTGGCTGTAAAGTAAATTACGGATTCAGAATAATCCAACAATTTTTAACCCTGATAATGTGCATATTTAATTGAATATTCAGCCATATTGCAATTGTAGACAATCCAAATTCCACTTATTATTGATATGGTTGAAAGATTTGATCAGCAAAAACCTGTCTGAAGCATTAATATCCTATTAGCTCCTATCTAAAAAAAACATTTACCATCAATTATTAAATTGAAATTATTCAAAAGTATAAATGCATTGTGTGTCTAAAGGTTAAAATTATGCTTCTTTCTCAACAAATTCCAAATTTGTTCTGCCAACTTTAACGTTAGATTTTAAGAGAATCCAAATGCCAGATAACTTCCCATCAGTCTCAGTAGATAGACAAAACCATGAAATCAGCTTGACATGAAGACTAAAATGTTTATTGATACTGGCAGTAATAACAGAATCTTGTAAAACTGATCATGTTATACCTCCTTTTTCTTCCTATACTTCAGTAAATTAAGGTGGTTCCTAAATAAGCCACCTCCAAATGTTATCTCTTCTGAATTTAAAAATGTTTCAGAGCTTTTTTTCTAGGTGTTGTATGATGAGGTCCAGGAAAGATGCCCACTCTAATAATGTTCTTGACAAGCCTACTAAATCTGAATTGCAAGTATCTGGACAATCACTGAATGGCACCAGAGATACCAACAATCTGTTTACTGCCATCTAGTGGTCAAATAAGCTATTGGTACCCCTTTGCTCTCTTATATTCAGTCATCAAATAATAATCAAGCATAAATAAAAATCAGAATTACAAAAATACATTAAATTACAACGAAATGATTCCTGAAAAACGAAAGGATGATAAAGAAAGCAATATAGATAACTGAATTAGGGTATTCAATTTCAAGAGGAACAATTCAAGGAAGCAAAAATAATTTCACCCAATCTGACAATAATGAAACGCTTTTTACAACAACAAAAAAAGTTAAAAAGTCAGAAGGGGCAGGGTTATTTGCAGGGGTGTCTGAAAAGTCAAGATAATGGCTTTGAAAAGATATTTGCTGGCCTATTTTTACATGCATTGTATGAGACATGAAAGGTGAGTCTCATGATTTTTCTTTTTATACCATTCCCGGTGGATGTCCCTACTAAGGGGATATATTCCACTGTATCACAATTTAAAATCATATTTATGAATTTATTTTATGTGTATTTAAAATATTAATTGGCTGTCATTAATGGTTAAAGAAATTCTATCTTATCCTAAAAAGAAAAGCAGGATTTTCAAATAATAATAGTAATAAAAAGTTTTTAGCTGAATTGTGCTGTTCCATTTTTTGATTTTGCCAAATATATGAAATGTTTTAGTTTTGAAACTAAAATGTTTTAGGGCCTTTTTAGTGGTAACCTCACTGGAAATAAAAAGTTATCCATTGACAAGGTCTAATACTGAATAGCTGTCCTATTCATTTCATTGAACTAGGGAATGTCTCACAGATTGCGTATGGTAGAGCCATGTTTTCACATGTTTACGTCTTGCATAAAAAGCACATTTCAACTTTCCTGTTAATATGTTTCTCAGTAATGCCGACTGGCTTTCAGCAAAATGGGAGATTTCATTTTGTGAAATACTTATCCATTCAGCAGCTGATTTGATGTGATTGTTTTGTCAACCCGGTGCAAATAAATCAATTTGCACTTGAACCAGACTAAATGGATTACACAAATTGACCTCAGCTCTGGTAGCCATAGGAAAAACACCAAACTGAATTAATTCTTTTACAGATAACTGGCATGTCCTTAGTTAAGTACTGCCAAATGGTGCCCAGCCATTAATGGCTAAGCCCGGGAGATTTTTATTACAGAGTTAAAATGCAAACATAGAAACAGGATTTTACATGCTGTTTATTCCATCCTGGACCTTCTCTTTCTCTTTGACCAACATCATCCTTACAAGTAGTAAAACATACAAGGCTGCAGAATGAACCCAGAAAGCAGTGTTGTCCTTCCATATGTCTTCCCTGAATCAATCCATCACCATTCCCACCGGTTTTCTTTCTGGCTGATCACTGCTCAGTCTGCCTTTTTTTTTTTAAAAATCAGATCCTAACTGTTCAGTCTTGTTTCACATATGTCTGCCTCCTTACAATGTGACAGTTTCCTTCTCTGGGAAAGAGAAAGGACCCAACAAATCATGATTGCCTAGGAATGCGGAGCCTTCAGAAATAGCACGAAAAACCTTTGCCTTATTGTAAAACAACCTCCCCAGAGAGTCTGAACCCTCTGCTTCTGACTTAGTCAAAAGTCTTGCATCAAATAGAATTCATATGATGATTTATATAGGCTGCAAGAATCCAAGTGATCACAGAGGGCAGCAAAGAAATATAAAATCCCGCACAACTCTTTGCTGCCATCTAGTGAGTCTCTAGAATTTTCCCACCCAGATATGGGGGTCCTAACCTTACAGATGTTATTCACTCTGGGGAAATACAGGAACTATTGAAACTCTCTTCTATCAGACAGGAACTATTGTTGTTACAGATTTAATTAGTTAAAAAGCATGGAGAGGTATCCCAAATGTGAGCAGGAAATTACGCAGTGTGTTTTAGATGGCTTGCTTATTTATTAAATTATTTGTTGTCTCAGGGGTTCGAGGCCACACACACAGCTCTCACCTTCCTGCTTTTCCTTGCAAGAAGGAAAGGAAAATTAGGTAGGTGGAGCTGACAAAGAGAGATAATGCATATTGCAAATCCAAAGCAAATAAACAACTTATTTAATTTTACACAAGTAAAATTCAATTTCTAGTAATTTCTAATCAACATATTTTAGCTGGTAACCCCAGCTAGAGGTACATTTTGTTTAAAGCAAACTCCTCCTCTCCCTCTTTACATAATGACAAGAAAAGAGCAAAAATGCTGAAGCCTTTTGGAGAGGTGGAAAACTTGTGCAGTCATTTCATTTTATATGAGAATGTAAAGCATGAAAGTGATGATAAAAGATGAGCCCAGAAAACACTGTTAAAATATGGATTTAATTAGATTGGACTTTTTCCTCTTTAAAAGTGGATATTTTTCATATTGCAAATGGCTGCTCTTTGCATTAGCTCCAAATTCTTTGACAGGCATATTTGTTTTCGTGTTTTCAAGATAAAATAAGTTGAATTATAAAATATTCATTTCAGAAATGTGCCTTCTTTGTTGTAGATGTAAACAATATATTGTGTTGAATTTGTTTTATCTTATCTCATTTATACATCACATTTTTACCTGCATAAGCTATATATTTGGTTTGATTTTGTAGTGCACTTGATAAAAGCTGCATCTGAAGAACATAGAGTTCCTATACCATAAATTATTTCCTTCTGGCACTTGAGATATTCTCACTCCTTTTAGGGAGGGTGAACAATGCCTACCTTTTTTCCTTCTATTGCATATCTAACAAGAGACTGTTCTTCAGTCATCCTACAGTATGATTAACCCTCTTTGCCCAAATATGTTCAGGTTTAAAATCTGGTGCTTGTCTCTTCATTACTTTTGCACATGATAGAAAATAATCTTTGCACATGATGGAAAATAATTTTTAAAACTCAGTTTGCTCTTTCCGATGTAT
The DNA here is from genome assembly GCA_032468155.1 of Oxyrhabdium leporinum. Lineage (NCBI taxonomy): Eukaryota > Metazoa > Chordata > Lepidosauria > Squamata > Cyclocoridae > Oxyrhabdium > Oxyrhabdium leporinum. The sequence continues at coordinate 52,250 of JANHFL010007057.1, read as the reverse complement.
ATAATTGTATTATCTGGATCTTTTAGGCTGAATGTAAATTGGACTAGTTATTCTACTTATAGCCTCAGTATATGAAAGCACCTTATGCCAGTATCTCAATAAAATGATTTAGGGATTCATCCAAGAATAAGAAAGATCCAGACTTGTCACAAAGATGCTTAAACTCTATTATGTTTTTAGCACATTGATTCAACTTATGCTGAAGAATTGAATAACTAAAAATGGAGGTTTACATTTTGTATACATTTTGTATACCATTGGGTGACTTGCTAGAAAATGAGACTTGGATAAAAATGATGCAATGCAGAAGCCAGTGGTTTTTCTTTGGGGAGGAGATCTGAAGTTCCTCTGCTTTTTACAAGAAATTAGCAAATGGTTCATACTGATGGCTGGTGGAACATTTATACAGAGGAAAGACCAATATATTGCAGAAAATCTCAGTAAAATTTTAGGGCAACATTTTGCACATATTTGCAGGATCTTGACTGTGAAGCATTGTGGAAGGAGAAGAAACTTAATCCACAGGAATGTTAAATAATTTGAAGGGGCGCATCAAAACGTTTTAATGAAGGTGAGGCTTTCAATTATTTCCTGTTTCTAGTGATCTGCTCTTATCTGGAAAGCCTCATCCTGTGGTGGCGCAGTGGTTAGAAGGCAATACTACAGGCTACTTCTGCTGACTGCCAGCTGCCAGCAGTTTGGCAGTCTCACCGGCTCAAGGTTGACTCAGCTTTCCATGCTTCCTAGGTCAGTAAAATGAGGACCCAGATCATTGGGGGAAATATGCTGACACTATAAACTGCTTAGAGAAGGCTGTAAAGCACTGTGAAGTGGTATATAAGTCTAAGTCTAAGTGCTATTGCTATCCTGTGTTTGCTAATTTTCTATACATAGATATCAAAGCCCAAAAGTTGAGGAACCTCACTTTTGTTGCCAAGTCAAGAGAAGATGTAATTGAATTTGGGACCCTAGGATTTTATTGTAAAATCTTATGGGGTTTATTAAGAAGTCTGAATGCCCTCCTCTTCTTTAAGTTGGCCATTATTAATTCCCAGAGGACTAAACTGCCCAGGTTTGCTAAATTCTTTCACCAATGATGTTTCGCTGGGCTATTTTGGGAAGATTATGAAGATTATGTGGATGATCACTATTACCTAACCCCAAGTAGTGGCTTTTTCCTACATAGCCTAGATCTGTTGTCAAATAACTGTTTTGCCACTAAAAGAAATTGTGTAAATTGGACATTCAAATTCATATTTTTAATATGGTTTTTCAAACTCCATCATCCATTCAAATTTATTTTCAGATTCTTCCTTTGCTTTTGCTCGTGGACAAGTCTACGTTATTTTGGGGAAGTATGCAGTCTGCAATCTTCAGAGTTTTCCAAATGATCAGATGCTAAATCATCTACTGAAGCTTCTAAATACTAAAAGCCAACCATTGGCTTCCTTCAAACATTGGTAGTATTGAATGTCATTGATCAAGTACAGTCAGATTTTCAGTTTCATTATAGGACCAGAAGATCAGTTTTTGCATGCTATAATATGAGATGTCGGTTATGGAAATCAACTGTAGGAAAAATCAAAAGACCGATTTGATTTCAATACTACAAAAGAAAGGTTTGAGGGTTGCATTCATGTTTCATCTCAGATAAGGGATGGACTTCTGAAAGTATTCAAAAGGGTCCGTACATCATCAAGTCTTTCACCCAAAACTTTTTTCCCCTCCCACATTTCCCCCTGCCTGAATGAAGGTATCCCAGATCAGGTCATAACAAAGACAGCAGCAGGACAGAGCATGCTGTTAGATGTTGAAGAGAGTCTGCTGACCGCTGTGAGCATCATAAACCTCTCAGTTTGATGATCAACTGTGCAGTCAATTAATTAATCATCATTTTATGCCTCATCAAGCACTTTGCTGAGGCTCTCAATGGGGGAGCATCTCAATTAGCCAATGGGAAGCAGACTGTTTTGTTTAGCTGGGTGAGCCTTCTATAAACAAGGGAGGCCTTGGCAAGCTAATAAATATGTCATCTGTCTGTGTCAGTTGCCACAATGTGGCTTCACCTGTAAGTATGTGGAACTGGGCCCAACACAGCTAGCAGGGCTCTGAGAGAGGAAAGGGAGGTGCTTCTGAATTCATATGCTTTGCCATAATGGTATAACTTGGGATTTAGAAAGCTATGCCATGGGAAGAATCAGTCACTAGGATGTCAATGCAGAGATGCTGTTCAGGGTTGCTAGTGGAGGGTAACCGATTTAACGGAGAGAAGGGGCATGCCGTCACCTTGATATCTTCATGCACAGGATTATGGCAAAGGATATGCATGGGTATTTTCATCTTGTATGAAGAATATTGTTATAACTGCAGATGCAATTTCTTTGCTCTTTGTCTAGCTTTATGAATGCCCATAAAATGCAAAAGAATGTACAATCATAGCCAAATTGTTTTTCTTGCAGACTTTTATTGGTGCCTATGAGTGCATCAGTAATTATTTGTGGGCGGGTGTGTGTAGGGATGCAAATAACCAGAAGGAGGCTGACAACACACTGTGCATGCTAAAATTCAGAAATAAAAGCAACAGAAACATGTGTGGGTGTAGTAAGTCCAGATACTAGGGAAGTCCTTGAGATGTTTCTGGAAGTATCCCTTTCTGCATTTAGGATCACCGTTTCATTAGTTTTCTCCAATTCCACATTCAACCTGGGAGTATGAAGCATGTTATGTGTCCAAGTGATTTTAGATGGACAAGCTTTCCAAAAATACCTCAGATCTGATTAAATATGATATATTCTATGCTGAAAGAATGGCAAGAAGATTACCTAACTGTCTCCATGAAAAGCAATTTGCTCAAAGTGCAGTGATTTGGCCCTCAAGAACATTATATGATAACAAAAGTGTTCATGTATGAATAGGTCTCAACTTTTCAAGGGTGGATGTATGGCATTCTCATGTATTGATTACCAGCAGGACCTACCACTCTGGGAGCAAACAGGACACCTTAGATCAGGATTCCCAACCCCAGGTTGTGGCCCACAACTGGGTCTTGAGCCTTTCAGAACTGGGCCACAGAAGTGGTATGCAAGTGCACACGCGCATTCCTACTCACACTAGCAGTGGGTGAGTGCATGCATGCAGAACCATCCCCTCTCTCTCCCTACCAACAATCTGCAAAGCTGAAAAAGTTGGGGAACTCTGCCTTAGATGGTGTTTCATCTGGTCATCCTATCTACCTTTTCCCCACTGAATGTGAGTCCGAGAGTTCTGGGAAGTACCTTTGCTACATGGCTAGGCAAAGGCCTAGAGTCAAACATCTTTGCAATGGATATGTTTATTTATGATGCCAGAGGTGCTTCAAGAGGTAAACCGACATTGTTTATTAAGATCAGCACAGTTTCAGCTCATGCTGGAACAAAGAATGTGATGTATTACAAAAAAACATGTCATTATTCAGTATTATATGGGTAGATTCAATATTTAATAAATAACTATATCCTCACATCCCCTCTTTCTAAAATAAAATAATTCAATCATACTACATTCAACACTCTTGAAGTGTTGCGTATAGGTCTACAGTCAGGTAAGTCATTACGTATCTGTGCCATGTAACTCATATAGTAACAACATATTCTTTGTTACTACCAGTTATTCTAAACTTTCTGCTGATATTCCTTTAGACTGATCAGGTTGTTGGGTAAAGCTAGAGACTGTTTTCAGTTACATAAAACAGAGTCTATTTTGATTCTCGTTTGACCCAATTGAATTGTGGTGAGCTTTGCACTTCAACTTTGGCTTGAAGTCTCCATTATTTTGGAATTTTTGCTCTGACATTTTCTTCTAGTAAGAATGAACACGAAGACACAGTTCTATCAGAGGGATGGAATTGCAAGTATGTCTTTCAGTCTTTAATATTTAATATTACAAAATCCTTGTTGTGCTTCTTGGAATCTATGATTGAAAGTGGTTATTGTTATTGTTATTGTTCTTTCCAAACAAAATGGGAACTTACAACACTATGAACTATAGGAAATATCCTACCATTCATGAAAGGAAGACAAGGATTTTTACCATCCCTGGATTCTCAAGAAAATCTTGACCATCCTGACGTCAGCTTCTGCCATTTAATTATAGATGCTTAGAATTTTACATCACATGTTTAAACCTATATGCTGCTAAGCGACCCATAACTATTGGGCCCTCCTTTCAAAGATATTTCCTTATCTAATCAGAGAAACAGAATGACCACAGGCAGGCAAAAAAGCAGTAGGAACAAAAGCGACTTCCAATTTCCTGCCAGCTTCCCCATTGATGTTGCTGTAGGAAGTTTCAGAAATAACCACAGCACAATTTTTATCATATAATATGAACGAGTAAATGCCTTCTTTTTCCTCTAAACCCCCCCCCCAAATTCTCACATCTGAAAGATTCTATTGGTAAGCTAAGATAATAAGTCTAACAGAACTTACATTAAACTATCTGTACTTCAGTGCATGGTATTGTCTCTGGATTTCTCAGTCTCTATGTGTCCTTCATATAGGCTGGCTGGCTAAAATTGTGAACTCTAATGAGTGAGGTAGGATGATGCCAGATGGCATCTTTGCAAATTAATGCTTGCAGATTTATGGTGTGAGAATAAATTTAGAGGCATAATTTACCATGCCCCAGATCTACTAAGCCTTTGTGGCATGCCAGTTCTGGCATGTCATGCTTTTTATTTTGGTGGGGTTTAACATTATCTTTCATTAATGTTTCTTCTAGTTCTGTATTTCTTGAACTTTGAAACAGCATTCCCTTTTGTTCAATTGAATATTTTTGGCTTTTTCTAGTAGCAGTTATACTCAACCATTGTGGACTTTTACGGTGTCATATAGAAGTATGACATTCTACGTTGTTCCTGGAATGCTTTCTATCAGTTGTTGCATGGCCCAGTGAAACACTTCAGAAGCAGAACACAACCCAAAGGCCATATGCATAAAATTGCACGAGTGACATGTTAAACATGCAAAGATGAGTTCTTTCTTATTCAGTACTATGTGCCAAAACTGAACTGATCCATCCAGCTTGGAAAATTGTTCTGCACCTGCCAGCTCTGTGAAGTGTTGTACTCATGCCAGGCTGTGATAATGCTTTCTTTGAATCAATGTCTTTAGTTCTTTGGAGTCCAGGCATTTTCTAAGGTTTTTATTTTCCATGTGAGCTATAATCAGGAATAAACTCTTTCAGTTGATTCTTCACTATGGCAAGTACAGTAGTCTTTACAACCACAACCGAGCCCAAAATTTCTGTCACTAAGCGAGACAGTTAAGTGAGTTTTGACTTATTTTATGATCTTTCTTGCCACAGTTGTTAAGTGAATCACTGCAGTTAAGTTAATAACATAATTGTTAAGTGAATCTGACTTCCCCATTGACTTTGCTTGTCAGAAGGTCACCAAAGGTAATCACATGACCCCTGGACAGTGCAGCCATCCAAATTTTGATCATGTGACCATGTGTATGCTGCAACAGTCGTAAGTGTGAAAAACAGTTATAAGTCACTTTTTAGTGCCATTATAACTTCAAATAGTCACCAAATAAATATTTATACATCAAGGACTACCTGTATAATTGTTTTTGTTTCCATTCTGTCCAGTTCTACTTCACTTACATTCTCAATGCTAGTGGTGCATTTCTGATGTCATATCACTGGGTTGTTCATTTTTGTAATAAGTTATTGAAAGGCACCCAGTACCATAAAATAGCAATAGCAATAACACTTAGACTTATATACCACTTCACAGTGCTTTACAGTCCTCTCTAAGCAGTTTACACAGTCAGCATATTGTCCCCAACAAATCTGCGTCCTCATTTTTACCGACCTCGGAAAGATGGAAGGCTGAGTCAACCTTGAGCCAGTCGAAATCGAACTGTCAAACTGCTGGCAGTCAGCAGAAGTAGCTTGCAGTACTACATTCTAACTACTGCTCCGCCACAGCCATTTCTATACCTGCTTAACCACAAATACCTTTTTTTCTTCCTCCATGTATGTAAATATATTGCTCACATCAAAGGCATCTACTTTAGCCACTGTCAGGAAATGTGTGATTTTCTGTTTGTCTTCTTAGTAGCAGCTAGCTGTTCTTGAGTATAATATATTTGTGCAAAGCACTGCAATTGGCCTTCTGCACTGACAGCAAGTTTCATTTCTAATGGTGGCCTCAGATTATTATTTATTTTATTTTATTTAATTTATATACTGCCCCATTCCGAGGACTCGGGGCGGTTCACATAAAAATATAAAAATATAAAAATCCTCTAAAACCCCGTTTACCCCC